>ML682116.1:1390712-1509241 GCA_007922195.1 Podocnemis expansa | reverse complement strand
ACACACACACACACACACACACACACACACACACACACACACACACAGCCACCCCCCTCCACACACAAGCAAACAAAAACAAAAACAAACACAAACCCCCGGCAGCTCTTACCTCGGCTGCTGGCAGGCTGGCTGACTGGCCACAAGCTGCTCAGCCTTGCAGAGGGAGATTCAGAAATTCCCAGCCTGCGGGAGCTCTCTGCCAGCTGGGCTTTAGGTGGAGCCACCGGAACGCTGCATTCCGGTTGCTGTGATTATTTTTAGCAGGTCCCTGGAATGCAGCATTCCAGTGCCTTCCTCTATTTTTAGGGGCCCCGGAATACTGCCTGCCTAAAAATAGGGGGCCCCAGAACTGTGTTCTAGTGCATTCCCCCTTACTTTAACCCCTGGTTAGAACTATTTATATGGTGGCAGTCATAGCACATGGGAGTCATGAAAAAGAAATGAAATATTTAGGAACCATATTAACAAACTCTTCGGTAGTTTTGTTCATGCTATTAGAATGCTTTATTATATTGAAGAAGGAAGATAGTCTTAATAAAACTTGCAGGCAGCCATTGGTAGACATCATACCATGGACTCCTATTGCACGACTAGTTAACAGTCAAGCTGCAGTATGTCTGCATGAATGCTAGTGCCTAGCTGAAAGAGGAAGTACTGCTTTGCTCTGTTTTATCTATCTCCTAAGTTCCTAGGAGGAAAGAGTTTGTATGACACTTTGCCTGGCCATCTTGATTGGTTGTTTAAAACATAATTTTGGATTTTACATGTTTGAACCAGCTTACCCACAATGCCTATGCTCTGATCATTTGAAGCCTACTATAAGCCCTCTTTCAAGAGCTGTTTCTCCACCCTTCTCGTATAATCCAGAACCATTTTAATTTGCTTCATTCCCCATGTCTGCCAGCATCCTCCAAAGACAGTCATATTGGATGGTATCAAATGCTTTTGAGTAGTCAGTAAAGTACATGATCGACTGGTGATTGTACTTCCTGTATTTTTCAGTGATGTGAAGGATGTTCACAGTTTGCTCACATGTGCTTTGGCCATCTTTGAAACCAGCTTGTTGTGGTGCTAGTTCTGCTTCTATCCTTCATTGTTAAAAACATATGCTTTGTATTTAAAGATGTGTTTTCACTGTGATTCAGTGTGGGCCCAAAATTTGGGTACTGTAGAAGCAAACTGTTAAAAAGCTTAATAACAATTGAAAAGCTTTCATGCATTTCAGAAATTAATGGATGATGTAAGTTCACGTAAGGCCATGAGTTTCATACACCTGTTTGCAACCCCCAGGTTGAAAAGGCATTCTTTATGTTTCTTTTTCACTGGCTGGGAAAGAAGTGCATCAGAGCATTTCCTAGTTCCCGCATGCAACATTCTCAATGGGGGGCAGAGTGTGTTTCTGCAGCACTTCTGGCCCTTGCCTGCCCAAGAATGGACATGGAAATCAGGACATTTTAATGGTTAGAGATTTGCCAGGCAAAAACTGCCTCATGACTCTCAGTAGAAATAATGGAAAACATCAGTGGCTTTTTTTCTTTAAGAACCCACTGCATCATCGGAGGGAAATTATAATCCTTTTTGTTTGATAATCCAATTTGGTCAATTTTAGTTTGAGTTTTAGACATTTCCTGTACAGTGTTGAAACAAGAAATGTTTTTACATTAGTGTAGAGAGTGAATGATTGAAAAATCATGGTTCTGGTCTAAGGATTAGCTACCTTTTGGTTTAGAGACTGACTGCACAACTAAACTGCAAATATTTTTGTCCAGGATACAAAATGGGGGTACGGCATTTCATGAAGCAGTGTTTTATCTTCTCCAGTGTATTTATTGAATTTGTAAATGAACGATTATGGTCACAAAATGCATGAGTTCAGTGAGAGTACACATGTGCATGAAAGCTGCTGGATCAGGCTTTGGCTTTTAACTTTCAGGAGATCAAATATCAAAGGTACTTTGTGGTGCTAGTTGGATTATTTGCAGTATGGATTTTTTTCATATATTTAGACCACTAAATTGTAAGGATTATTAGGAGTTTTTGGTTATTTTTTAATCTAAAATATCTTAATTTTAAATAGTGCAGGTATTAGTACAGATTTTTAATATCATGGTTGTAGTAACTATGTAAACGCAGTGTGATTAAGTGGAGAGTGAGCTGGGAGCTCTTTCTGAAGTATAAAAATCTTACCAGAGAGACTGCAGTCCAGATCCTGTTCTGGTGGGATAAAGACTTGGAAGTTCTGCATGAAGAGGCCTAGTTCTTTCTTTCTTTGTTTTTTGAGCCTTAGTTGTTAGGCACTGGGATTCACAAGAGCCTGCATCCCTGGCTCTTTACCACAGAATAATGTTAACTAAAAATCAAAGAAACAAAAATCCACTTTTTTCAGAAGTGTCCAAATATAGGTGGATTTATTATAGATGGCTGACAATAATTGATTTAAAATATCTTTACAGATAATCCTTATGGTCAGATTGTTCTCTGATCCCCATTCATACCCCTACTAATTTCAGCTGAATTTTTGTGCACTTATCTGATGCCAGGATAAGCATTTAATAAAAACCGTCCTCTTTCTGAATGCAGAGTTAGTGTAGGGGGTGACCACTGGTTACCTCTGCACATTTACAAAGTTAGATACCAGTTCTGTGGTTTGAGTTGTGCAGGCAACCCCTTACATCCATAGTGAATACAATTTAGACTTGGTAAAGCTCTTCATAAGACTGTGGAACCACATAATGCAATGTTACAATCTACTGGATCACTGGTTCTTTTAATTACTGATGAAGATGAACCATTATTCTGAGTAATTTGAATTTCATGAGTACCCTTTTTTTCCTGTTAGAAACTGAAGAGATTAAATAATAACTGGAGTTTTGGTGCCCATTTTCTATGAGTTTGGAGCCCTAATAATGTAACCAAAAACAAAAAATGAAAACTGTAATTTGGCAAGTATTAATAGATTGGGGCTCATATAAAGTCTGGGAACCCAGCAAACAATATAAAACCATACAACAAAAAGAGAAAAGTTTTATTTTTAAATGCTGAAAAAGAAAAAAAAAAAAGTCATGCACATAATCCTAAAGAGTGCCACAAAAGAACCTTTGTGGGGAGAGTTTAATAGCTCTCCTGATGGAGAAAGCCCTAGTTTTCTGTTATCTTAAGATTGTGTTGTAGAGCATTCAGCACTTTAAACATCAATGGTCTAAATTGCTTTTGTGATATAAACTTTGGTCCTTCAGTTTTGGAGAGGTTAGGTTATTTATCAGTTTAAATTCTTTTATTAAAAGTTGCACTCACTGGCCAGTATTCTGTCACTGATGGTAAAGCCACAGACCAGGTTACCACACAAAAGTTAATGAACTAACCTGAAACCCACCAAAGTCTGAAAACATGGGCTTGATATTCTCATTCTTTTTTAAATTCATGTTACTGTGTCCAGGATGAATATAGATAGAACAGTTCTTTCATGCTGGATAACATGTATTGCAATACCAAAAGACAGCACGATGAGTCTGAGGACAAAGCAGCTTGCATGTTCCTGATTGAGTAGACTGAATATAGACCACTATTTTTTATTTAAACAGTTTTGTCTCTGTGTTTAATAAAAATATGCCCTTATTGCTTTTCAGTACAAATAAAAGTAGCCCACACTGGTCAATAAGTTCAATTGAAAGAGAAAATGATGAGGTGGTACATCTCTGGCTGATTGAGTTCAATGCTTTTTGGACATCTCTGTGCTGAATAGAGGGGAATAATCACTTCTTTTGATTTGCTGGGCATGCTTCTAATAATGCAGCCCAATATGCCGTTAGCCTTTTTGGCAATATGGGCATACTGTTAACTCCTATCCACGTTCTTGTCTGCTGTACCTACAGGTCCTTTTCTGCAGAGCTGCAGTCTAGCCTATTAGTTGCCAGTCTGCAGCAATGCATGTGATTCTTCCATTCTAAGTACAAGACTCTACATCTGTTGAACCTCTTCAGATTTCTTTTAGTCCAGTTGTGCGTTTTGTCCAGGTCACACTGTATCCTATCTCTACCCTCTGGTATACCTCCCCTTGCCCTCATCTTAGTGTCATCTGCAAGTTACTGAGGGTGTTAGGAAAAACAAGAAATTTATTAAATATATCAGAAGCAAGAAACCTGAAAAATACTAGTTTGGATCCAGTGGATTAACAAAGGCTGAAGGGAGCAATTAAGGAAGATAGGGACATTTTAGAGAAGATAATTTTCTTTGCATCAGTCTTTGCAACAGAGGATCTTAGGGAGATAGGCACCATGGATCTGCTTTTTCTGATAAAAAGATGAGGCACTAGCAGAGACTGAGGTGTCAGGAGTAGCAGCAGTGGAAAGATGATAATTTAAAGAGCAGTTAGTCACTAGGCCATGAGTTCTGAATGCGCTTAAGTGGGAAGTTGCTGAACTGCTTGCAAAAACTAGAGGATTGAAGGGTAGCAGATACTGTATATTGGGAAAAAGCTCTAGGTCTGATGTGTGACTTTGCAGATTGGTAACCTTATATTTGCACAAAGTAAATTGATTGAAACTATAGTTAAAAAAAAAGACTCATTGAAGACAACCATTTTATAACAGGGGTGCCAGCAATTTTACTTTTGGGTGCCAGAGGGCTCTCCTCCATTGCATTTCTGCAGTGAAGATAGGTGGCATGGCAACCAGAAACACATTTGTCGAGGCCTGTTCTGTGGGGTTTAATCAGTGCTGTGTCTGTAAATAAATCACATTCCTCACTAATCTATTAGAATTCTTTGAATGTGTCTAAAAGGCAGCAGATACAGCAGAACTAATGGACATAATTTACTTTGACTTTCAAAAGACCTTTGACAAGATTCCCCTCCCAAGAGGCTGCTGAAAAAATTAAGTAGGCTCAAAAAGACAGGGACCGGATTATCATGGATCTGAAACTAGATAGGAGACCAAAAGCCAAGAATGGTATTAAATGGTCAGGTTTCGTTACACAAAAGGTTAGCAGCAGTGTACCCCAAGCTTCCAAACTGTGCCTTGTGGTGTTTAGTATATTAATCATCTGGAAAGAGGATGAGCAATGTTTGCAGATGACACACATTATCTAGCTTACTTAAGACCAGAAAGGACTGTGCAGAACTTGAGAGAGACTTGAGCTAGGTGAATGATTGACACAATGGCAAATTTGAAACAGTGTTAATAAGGGCAAATCAATGACTTTGAATGAAGAATGTGGATTCTCATATACCTTGCACAGTTCTAAATTAAACTTTATCTATTCAGATTGGTACCTGCATCTTTGTGAAAAGTTCAGTGAATATCTTTATTAGTTAGCTTTTCTGACCACAAGTGCAAACTTGATGTTAGGATGCATAAGGAATGGGATAAATAATAACAGGGAAAAGGTTATAATGCTATTATGTAAATCAATGGTGTGGCCTCACCTTGATTACTATGTGCAGTACTGGTCACCCAGGTTCAAGAAGGATATTACAGAATTAGACAGATTCAGAGAAGAGGA
Organism: Podocnemis expansa; assembly: GCA_007922195.1. Classification (NCBI taxonomy): domain Eukaryota; kingdom Metazoa; phylum Chordata; order Testudines; family Podocnemididae; genus Podocnemis; species Podocnemis expansa. Next base: position 1,503,739 of record ML682116.1, on the reverse strand, counting down.
CCAAGAATGACTAGGGCAATAGATAAACTTCTAGAGGTAGCCATGCTAGTCTAGTTCAGCAAAACAAACAGGGAGTCTGGTGGCACTTTTAAAGACTAACAAATTTATTTATTGATTGCATGAGCTTTTGTGAGAGAAAAGTGTTGTCAGACACTTGAAGAAGGAGAACTTACAGAATGGGAGGAATAATAAGTGCAGGGGAAGTGTAAGTCAAAGGATCAGGTCTGACTATTTCATCAAATCAAAGCAGTTGCTTAGATTCAAACAGTGTGGAAGAACATATTAGAAGGAGAGGAGGTTGTAATAAGAAAGCCAACCGGTATCTCCATTCAAGCCCAAGGTAATGGTATCAAATTTGCATATGAATTCTAATTCTGTAGTTTATCTTTGAAGCTGTGATTTGCAATTTACCTGTTTAATTACAGCAATTAACATATCTTTCACAAATAGATAAACTTCTGTAAATGATGAGAGGTTGAAGACATTGGGATTGTTTACCTTAGAAAGGAGACAAATAAGAGAGGACTCGGTAAAAGGAAGCCAAAACAATGAAAGGCACGGGAAAGGCAGATCTGGAATTTCTGTTCTCTCTGAATTCATGGGTATCATGGGATGCACATCCATGCACCCCTGGGCTACGATCTATATGACTTTTCTGTTCACCTTTGCACTATTATTGTATGATTTGATGCCAGTTATGCCATGCGAGGTTCTTTTATGAATGCTCATAACATATTCTACAGGATTGCTATGATATCATGTTTCCTACAGCATCATGTATGTGTACAGATGTGAAGCATGTTACCTAGCTTGAACCCTCAGGACTACCTGTAGCACAGAGGCAGGAGAATTACATGATAAAGGCAATGCAATGCAAATGTCCTCCCTGTCTCTGGTAGAAGTAAAGAGAATCACACAGCAGCACAGAAAGGGAGGGGTCGAGTGGGATGAAAAGGAGGAATGCAGACAATTTGAGGGGATAAGCTGCTGGTTTGGGCAGAAAAGCCGGATCATGGAAGTAACTACAAGATACACAGCCTGCTCCACATTGCCAGGAGGGCCTGGTTTGACTGAAAGCCATCACAGCCAGACTTGGGGGTAAGAAAGATGAGAACAAACTAAACTGTGATCCTAAATTGTGTTATAGTGTAGTACGTGTGTTTTAGCTTTTATTCTCTTGTGGTAACTCCTGACTTCTATGTTAAATGATTGTGCGTTGATTTGCTGTATAGTCACTTATACTCATATCCTGATCAATAAACTAATTTCTTCTAAAGCTGTGTGGACTTCAGAGGGTTTGAATGAGGAAGGCTGGGCATGATTTGATTCTTTGTTAAATGGATGAACATTTTGATGCTGTTATTTTTTCTCTGTTGCCTTTTGTGTTTAATATTTGTTTTGACATTTTTACTAGATGTCCAAAGATGATTGGGCACAGTGCATTTTTTAACTGAGGTTTAATGTTATTAACACTGTTGATCATTAGACTTGAGGGAGTTGGAAATGGTGAAATAGAGAATGGCAGTTATGCTGGAAAATTTAACAGGAAATACACATCATCTCAGTTTCTTCATGTGTTTGAATCTACTGTGCGAGTTACCTTCCTTCAGTGTATTTAAACCTGTCCAGTATCTTGGCAGGCTATGACGTTGTGTATCTTCAGTAAATGTAGTAGTTGGAATCCATATCACTTCATCTCTGTTTTAAAAATAATTTAAAAAAATGCGATAAGAATACTAGCTAGTTACCACCTTTGTTTTAGGACCATTTGTGCAATCTAGACATTGGTGCTTCTGTCTTGCAGACAAGAAATAAAATTGTCATCATGGAAATAGGATACAAGTATCTAAAGAGGGAAATATAGTAAAGAGAAGGATTTCCAACTCTCTGAAAATGGCTTACAAGGAAATGAGTTAAGTTTTATAAATGGTATAAAAAGATATGGAATTTTGGATTACACAGGATAAGCAGAGCACATATAAGCTTGACCGGATGTCCTGAGGACAGATTATATAATCATAGAGCAAATAAATATGTAGTTGATGTCGTTATCTGACCAACAATTGTGTTTTGTTAATTCTAACATATGTTTCAAATGTAACAGAGGAAAAACATTGTACTGCTTCAAATCAGTGATCTTTATGATCAAAAATAGAACACTTTCCTACATTAGACCCTTACCCACATTATGTCTAGCCTTTTGTTGTTAAATAAATAAATAAAATGTGAAGCACATTATTGTAATTAAGGACTCGAGGAGACCCATTGATCCATATTTGAAACTGTTGATAATTTTGGCTTGCATCGTTGCCGGATTGCATCAGACAATCAGATAGAATTATAAGTTGGTCTAACCATTATATTTGCCTTAAGGCTTGCTCTTTGCATTTCCAAAGAACACGTGGAGCACATTTTTGTTGTGTTATTGACAGCCTGAGAAGAAATCCATGAGGGGTGCTCTATATTCTTTGGACTCTAAAATGGAGTTTAATCCACATGCTTCTTGTTTGTTCCTAGGTTTTCAGAAAAAACGACCATCAAATGGCTTGAACTCTTTGAAGGTAGCGGTGTTCCATATGGTCCAATCAACAGTATGCAGCAAGTATTCTCGGATCCTCAGGTCAGTTCTTGCTGAGCCTTTGGGATACATTGGTACCACATTTAACAAATATTAAATAACAGTTGCTTTCCTCCACACCAGATTTCAACTACTTATAAAAATTTGATGGAGGTCATTTGTGTTGAGTGTGAGGCTAGTAACATCGTATAATTACAAAGTTGGAAATATAGCCTTTTCCATACTGCATAGCTATAGACCAGGGGTCTCAAACACGTGGCCCATGGGCTGCATGTGGCCCCTAAAGCTATTGCCTGCAGTCTGCAACAACACTGTTGTTACCGATATTTGCAATATTATTGTATGAAAAGGTTTCAGTGGTGCGGCCCTCAGGCTAAAGTACTAGTCCTCATGTGGCCTGTACTAGTCCTGATTTGGCCCTCGTGGTGATTTGAGTTTGAGACGCCTGTCATAGACCATTGGTACATCAAGTCTGGTACAGTATCTTGCTCTCAGCAGTGGGCAAGATCTGATTCTTTGGAGGACAGAGGGGGTAGAATTCATAACATAATCATTCTTCACTCTCACAAGCAATTATGCTGTTCTTTATAGCAGGTGTAACTACACATTTTATGATTACAGGATTCCTGTGTTTTGAATATAGTTGAATGAAAATATGATGCAGAAATATTTTTACCCATTTCTTGGCTAGGGGCTCTCAAAAACGAAGATGATTCTGTCTATTATTTTGTCTTTTGTTTTTGAGAAAGTCAGATCTATCTTTATTCATAACAGATACCATATACATATTTGGTTAAGATATTTTTACTTATATTCAGAATATTATAAAAGCTGGGCATTACACTTATTTTCCCACTGAATTTTATTGGGCTTATTGTTCTAACACCAGCTCAATAAGTTTGTGTCAAACAATGTAACAGGTTATATTTTCCTCTATACCACTACTCACTGAATCTCATTTAAATGAATTCCTGTTGCTGGAGTAAATCTGTTCCACAAAGGTTATAAATTTACTTGAGTGAAAATGTACACACAGTGAGCTTCCTCTGAATCAAATATCTGATGATGGAGTGAGAGTGTTCAAGGAATCAAAATGCACAGCTGAAAATGGTAAAATGTGATTGGCTACTTAAGTAAATTCCAAAGGGGTAGCTGTGTTAGTCTAGTTCAGCAAAACTTGGTTTGTTTTACTGAAATAAATGAATCTGTTCTGTTAGATTTGCTGTGCACCAGTGTAACCAAGATTCTGCAAAAGAACAGAAGAAAAACAAATCAGTGTGTTATAAAAGAACACACTGATTGTGTATTAAACATCTGCATTTATAAAGCTGCCACTGCTTAAGACTGAAATTTTTGTAGATTAATGCACTGTTATTCCTTGAAATGGGGTAGCACCATGCTGATTTTGCCAACAGAGGATAGCTAGGCCAACTTTCTCACTTCATAATTTTCACAGAGATTAAGCTTGGTTTTGAACACTACATTACAAGAGGCATTATTTTATTCAGTGGTTAGTTGGTTGGGTGGTTATACATAGAGTGATACTAAAAAGGAGATCCTTCACTTTTTCTTCAATATGCCACAAAATTAAAAAAAGTCAATGATAGTATGAGAGGATATTTCAGAGGTTGAAGTGCTATGATGAGAGTGGTGTGGTATCATCATGAAGGCTCCCCTGTTGAAACCTGCCTCCCAAATTAGAAGGTTTGTAGTGGGTTCCCTGTTTCTGAGAAAGTTTGTCTCTCCTCTGCATACTGTTAAATCATTTCTATCATGGGACACATAGTGTTGCCTTTGTCTTTTAAATGGCCCAGATTGCACCAAATGCCGGGTTTTTCAAAATGCTTTCCTATTAAGGAGCATGCTTTTTCTCAACTTCCTTTGTACAGCTTTCTGAAAAAAAATTATCCTGCCATACCTCCTCTGTACTCAATATTTCACCATCACTCTGTCCTCATTCTTTCTTGGGAACAAAATCTAAGCATTTCTAGTGAAGTGCAGCTTAATGGGCTTGTTTAGTGAGTGGCGTGCCTCCCTCCCTGGTTATATTTCTGAGAAAATGCCTGTGCTCAAATCAGAAAACAAGTGAATAGGCCTCATTTTTTCTAAAATTGGGATGTGTCATATATTTATGAGAAGAAATGTGTGCTAGACTCTTGGTGAAATATTAGCACCACATCACTATGTTAGTTGTACTTTCTACAGCATTATTGTACTGAGAGGTCAATCTAAGAGAAAGGACCAATGCAGAGAGAAGTAAACTCAGTCTTCCATTTGTATTGTTTTTTGTTTTTGTTTTTATTTTTAATTGTACTTTGTATTTTTGTGGTAAGTACTCCAAACATCTGCAAATGGGTCCTCCATTGCCTTTCCTGATCCACAACCCCAAGAGTAATGTGGATTCAGAAGTGTATGGCTAGTTCTTGGGGAAAAAAATTTAATGGGTTTGCAACTACCCCTTTATTATGGGATGCCAGTTTTCATCTGTGCATCCTAGAAGCTGTCCTTGTGTTTTAGCAGCAACCACATGCCTGCATAAACCCCATTCTGCTATACGCATTCTCGCTCTTCAACACTTTTAAAGACTAACAAATTTATTTATCACATATGCTTTTGTAGGAGAAAATCCCACTTTGTCAGATGCTTTGAAAGCATCTTCAAAGTGTCCTACAAAGTGAGATTTTCTCCCATGAAAGCTAATGCGATAAATAAATTTGTTAGTCTTTAAAAGTGCCACAAGACTCTTTGTTTGTCTTGTTGAACAAGACTAATGGCTACCCCTTTGGAACTTGTCATTCTCCAACAACAGCTTTACCCTTTTATAGGCTGTCTTGTCAGTTCACTTCCTGAAACCACAGAAGGCACACCAGTGGATTGGGAAATGGAAGAACAGAAAATCCAACAATCGCTCAGCTTCTGAAATCCAGCTATCTCCAGCACTCCCAAATCACATTTATATCAGAAATAGAAGACATCTTGCAACTAGACCATGCTATAATCATAGCCAAAGTATCAGATGCATAAAGTTTGTCCCACTTATAATGCTATAAGGTATGAGTTGTCTGTGATCACCCAGAAATAATGGAAAATCCTTTTTTAGTTTTCTCTCAAAACCAATTTTGATTAGGAGAATCTGTATTTGGAAGATATTAACTAATTCATATTAATAAATACATTCTTAAACATTACTTAGCTCCAAGTTTAGGCGAAGACAACAGGATTTAAAACACAAGGATTTGCCATGACCAGCTAACAAGTTTTTAAATTCTATGAGTTTGTCCTCATGGAGAGAAGCAAAAACACTACAAAACCAGTGGCTTTGGGTGCAGATAGATTTTCCTTTACCTTTCATCATGTTGTCTTTGCAATCTTCATGTTACATAGGGTCTTCCCCTCACTGTCTTTTACTAGCAAAAGAACTCAAAAACATATATTCATCAACATTTTGTCTTAAAACAGTATCACTAATTTTCATCTCCATTGTTTTCTAATCATCCTTAGTTTTTTGGTATTTATAATATAAATCAGCCATAATTATAAGATGTGGGAATGACACCACTGGTGACTGAGGCTTTACAATGTAGTGCATGTCAACAACCATCAAAGCATTATGTCAGCACAGCTGTTAGCAATGCTTTACTGTGCACCGCAAGACCATTAACAGCCAAAGACAAAGCACAGGGGGTGAAACTGAAGAAGAATGGAAGCAAATATGAAGAGAAAGGAAAGCAAGTCTAAAAGGAGGGACTGAAATGGTAGACAAGTTAACCAGTTACAGGTGTGTTTCTTCACCCCAAAGGCCACATTTAAAAAAAAAAAATGACCCCGTGGTGGAACCACAGGGGTCAAAAAGGGATCATATAATTTCTTTTGGAAACTCAGATTAATTCAACGTGTTTGACCCTTTACTGTTTTGTTAACATCATTAACACCTTCCATCGTACTCTAACCAAGCTGCCAAAAACATGAAGTTTTTGACTAAGGTAGATTGCCAGGTGATATGTTTTTTTCTATGAATGGAATGAAATGTCTACATTTCCCAACTGATTATAATCTTTTATTCATTTGTGTAGATAAAATGAATACTACAGGCATTCTTAATGCTAAGTCGATCAGTGTGCGTGTGAGGGGGTGGGAGACATGTTAGAAGGGTTGAGAGCCAGGCATTTGTTCTTTTAGGGTCACTGATACAATAGTTCAGAAAACATTCAACAGTTAAAACCTGCTAGAGGGACAACTTGATTTTCTTAAAAAATTGGGGGGGGGAGAGGTGTGTTTACAGGATATCCTATAAAGATACTATATAGGCTATTTCCTTGCACCATTTTATACTTTTTCTAAGTTCCCTTTTTGTAAAATATGTTCTTTTAATCAGGCCAGGATCATACAGTACATTAAAGGAATTCTTTAAAAAGTTTTAAAAACTTACTGGATGACCTCAGTGTGGTCCTATTTAACATACCCTTGGGAACATGTGTATGAAATACAATATGGTTTGAGGTTTTCCAAACAATATAAACTTAAAAGACAATATATACATATAAAACAGAAACAATTCAAATTCCTCTGAAAGATAAAACAAAACCAGGTACCGCCTTGCTGCAGGTAGGTCATGAAAGCATAAATATCTCTGTTAAATAAAGGGAATGCAAATATTCCTTTTACTTTCTTCTTCATCCTTTCTTTCACAGTCACTATGCAATGTCATTGTTTCTGAATGACCAGAACACACATTCGAAACAAATAAGATGGCTACATTATGGACAATTAAAGAAATTGTTAGCTAATGGTTAGCCATTTTGAATCCACACTTTGGGATACATTTTATCATATCAGTGCAATCAGCAGAAAATAAAAATGAAAGTCCTGAAATAGTATTTTTTAGCAGAACAGTTAGACATACCACACAAGTCGAATACATCAGGTGTAAGACATCATCCTGATGCATCACTTCTGAGAAATATTGGGAAGAAAATATCAGAGTTGAAATATCACAGCTGGCTCTGATTTCAGTTCATGCCAAACACCTGCAAGCTCTAAAAGGATACCAAAGCAAAACTCCACCCTGTGGCAGAAGGCCATCCCTTAACAACCCTTCCATGACTTTGCATCACTATAAAAATTAATTTAACATTTTTACAGAAACCTTATTCTTCCTGTCCCAAAAGACTAATGTAGTTCCTTTAGCCATTATTCTGAATATACCTCAGAAACTAACAGAATGTTAAGGACTGAAATATTTGATAGTTGAAAATTATCTGAGGTTTTCATCTAATTATTTGTGAAATTGGTGGGTTTTATTAATCTCTAGACTGTATCACATTCTGTGAGACATTTCATTTGAACACATCCTGGCAAAACTTTTCTAGCATCTGGTGAAAGCTTCCACAATTGAAGTTATGAACACAGTGAGTCAAGAAACAAAGTATGTTTTAAAGTTTATATTTTGTTAAAAAGTGATGCGCTTTAAGGAGTATGTTTTGAATCACTTTAATGGTGAATATTTACTGAAACAGTTTTGCAGTCCACCAAGGGTTATTTAAGTCAAATGAAATTATATTCTTGTCTGTAGTACTGCAGCGAGTGTCTTGTATATTGAGGTTCCTGCAACTGAAGAGCAGTTGATGAAGGCCTTTAGGTTATACAATGTTTCTGGAAGTAGTTTCTCATAAACAAGTGAAAGAGGGGAATTAAATTTTGCATTTATCTCTTTAAGAATTAAAGCTAGTTGGAAATTTTCTGATGCAGTGTTTTTTCCCAGAGAATGCTATTGTGTCAAAAGGAAAGCATGCCCCAGCATTAGCGATTCATGACACAGATTTTTCAGAACCCTTTGGTTGGTTTCTCTCTTTGGAGAGGTTGTATACTGGTTCACTGTTCCTGGAGCTCAGTAAAATGATGCCAGTTAATTTCAAAGAGTCTGTCCTTAAATGCCTGTAATCTTGGAATATCCTGAGGACAATTCCTTTGAGTTTTAAAGGAAGTGTGCTTGTTGGTGTGTAACTTCTTTGAAGTCTCTAAAAACATGTAAATCTGCCTGGCATTTTTATTCATGGGTACAGCACAAATTTGGAGTCAGAACTGAGCCCAAGAATTCAAACAAATCAAAGTTTGGTGAAGTATGGGTTTCATTATACATGAAGATACACAGATGCTTAAATTATTACATCGTAATAATTTTTCAAATTAAAAGGGTTTGTCTTTGTTCTGTCTTCTAAGGCAGGGCTCATCAAAACCCAGGCACCAGACTGCCATGGCAACTGGGGTTTGTAGGCTGGCTCGTAGTTCCCCTGCAGAAATGCAGCGGGGGAGTGCCTTTGGTGACCAAAAATAAAATTCCTGGCTGCTAGTTGGGGGCCAGTTTTGTTGAGCCCTTTCTAAGATATATCTAAGTGCTTGGAAGAGTTGGAGCAGGTGGTTCTGTAGGTGACTGTATTCGCTCAAAGTCTGTGCTTGCCACTGTGTAATGGTGGTGAATATGATGTGGGTGGACTGCAATCATATGCATTTGTAGATTCAAAGCTGCATGCACTTTTGGTTACTAAAGCTCCTGAGGTAGTTTTTAATATAAATAGTGGCATCCTAGTAAAATTTTAGTTTGAGAAATAGCATTTTGCCATCTTAAATCCTCCTGGTAATTTCAGCTGGAGATAGCATTCTTCACCTGTGGTGTGCTCTTTCTCCTAAAAGTTGTGTAAAATATTGTGTGTTGCTTATCAGCCCCACGGGCTTGTTGATTGTTAAGGAAAGAAAATTTCTATTGCCCATTTTTCAAAATATCAAAATTAGGTAGTCATACATCCAATTGAACTTGGGACAGAAGGAGTCTGCACTGATATCAAAGGTGAGAACTTTGGAGTCTTAAAACTAATTTTAGATGGGTTTTGATATATGATTTCAGGTAACTGTAGTTGAGTTTTGATTTGTTTTTTAACTTCTTAATTTCATTGCCAGACTGTGTCCAGGAATTTCCTGGGAAGATAGTTATCCTGGTCCTCTTCTCTGGAAAAAAGGGCAGTGTTTGTACTCCATTAACTAAATAGGTTTGAAACTGGAATAACTCAAATGATGCAACCTCCTAATATGGATGGTGTTATACTAAATAACGGTGCTTATACTTGTAAAACTTATTTGCTGTAAATTTAGAAAAGTAAGATATACTGGAGATAAGGTATCTTATACAGGTCTAAGTGCATCTATGCTAAGGAAAGTACTGCTTTTCCTGTTTTGACCTAAAAAAAAAAAAAAATCATATCCATGACTGAAATCATAGTACAAAAATTAGGTGGACAAAGCTGTTGTGTCTTTTTACTCTCCAGCTGCCTATTCTGGGTTTTTCATCTCAGTTTAAGAATCATAAATCAAATCACACTCCTGAATCATACCTTATTCTTTCTCCACATGACTTAACCAGTGAGTTTCACTCACTCAACCTTGTATTTTACCTACCCAAAAAGGTTTATAGAAAATATATTGGTTTAATTGTCAAGTTCGCCATGTTAGTCTAGTTCAGCAAAACAAACAAGGAGTCCTGTGGCACTTAAAGACTAACAGATTTATTTATCACATGAACTTCCATGGGAGAAAATCCCACTTCATCAGATGTTTTGAAGATGGGGGAATTATCCCATTCTGTAAGTTCCCCGATCTTCAATGTATCTGATGAAGTGGGATTTTTGTCCCACGAAAGCTCATGTGATAGATAAATCTTGGTCTTTAAGTGCCACAGGACTCCTTGCTTCCTTTGGTTTAATTGTGTATTTGTTTTTGATGAGGAGGAATAACAAGAAAGGAGGCCTGCAGACTGTGAGGAAGGGGATGCCCAAGCTTTGAATGTCCAAAAACCAAAAAGTCAGGCAGGTTTTCTATGTTGTTGTGATGTTTCTTCTTCTTCTGACTGACTTCAAATTGTGTTTCCATTGTGATTCTAGCAAGCAAACTTTAAAGAAACAGGAAGTATTTCCTCAGTGTAAATATGTAGATAATCCCAAGATATGTAGAACATCCCATGCGTAAATCTGCATACAGTAGTCATATGTCGGCATTCTCACTCAACTTTAATTAGCAAATCTAAATTAAATTGGAGGTTGTATCAATTTTTGTTGGCTTGTAACCATAACTGGTTATTTGTGTGCATGCATTTTGGCTAATGATGTTGGTGTAATCAGCAGGGGTGTCGTTACAGATAAATATTGGGGAGACACCAGCCCCCGCTGGTCACCAGGCCCCTGATCCCCCCCCCCCCCCCCCCGCTGGTTCCCTGAGCCCTTCCCAACCCCCTTTGGTGGCCCCCTGAGCCCTTGCCCTAACCCACCGGTCCTGCTGCCCCAGGCCAACCCCCTCCCCCATGCCCTTTCGCTGCTGTGCCAGCATGCCAGCCCCCAGACTTCCTCCCCAGCATGCTCAGAGCAGGGTCACTCCAGGGTGGGAGTTTTAGAAACTCCCAGACCCAGCCTGGGGTAGCTGTCTCCCAGCCGGAAGACTGTCTTCCAGCTGGGTAGAGGCCGTGCCTGCTGGCTGCTCGCTGCCTGGGCAGTGTTCTCTGTGCGGGGGCATGACAGTGCATGCCCACACAGTTTAGAGGGGCTACTTGGGCTGGCCCTGAGTTTCAGGGGGGTGGAGGCCCCCAGAGTGACCCCCCCCCGGCAACACCACTGGTAATCAGCTTTCTTTTGGAGCATTACTTTTTGATTCCTGAAAATCACAGAGGACCCATGTATCTCATTAAAGAAGGGGGAACAGTTGATCAGTAATTTGGGATGTCCCAGATGAATTTCTGTTGTTTTGGGCAACGTTAGAGGTGTACTGTAGGTGTTTGCAGTTTCATAAGTTCCTGTTTTATTGTAATAGAAAAGGGGATATTCCCATAATTCAGAAATAGCCTTTGGAAGATGGTGAACAAAATCCTACCATTTAGCATACTAGAAAGGGAACTCTTGGACAGTGTGTGTGAGAGAGAGGATGGAAACATAATATTTCAGGAATTTGGACCCATGCTCAGCAGTGGAAATAAAGACAGACAGTTGAGTATATCTAAAAGTGGAGGCTGTAATTTTATTAAGCTAACTACTTAAAGATGCAAATGAGGACTGCAACAGTTACTGGCCTGAAGGTGTTTATAGTGTGGGTCCCAGGTTTGTTGCCAAAGGTCCAGAAAATTTAAAAAAAAAAGAAAAAAGAGAGAGAGGGAGGTACTGCCTCTTAGTCATTCCAGCCAGCTAAAGGGGGATTTTGCTCCAAAAGACAAAACTTCACCACCACCCCTCTCTTGCTCAAAGTTTGAAGGATTAGACAAGGGTTCCAACAAGCTGTGCAAGACACTGATGACAGCACCCCAACTAGTAAGTGCAAAGGCCCAGCCTTGGTTCCTCTCCAACTCTCCTCAGGAGTTTGGGATCCACAAATCTGACCCTTGTTAACATGCATGCATTCTGTACTAGAAGTCTTCTGTATTTATGACAGATTAACTTAAAAGCTAGACTCCCCCATGCTGCTCTTGGTCAACCAAGTCTACAGGATGCTGAGTGGAAGAGTTAACCCCCATAATTCTCTAGTCAGTTCCTGAGTGTGAGAAGATTCTTTCTAGACCCCAAACAGTGGTCAGATAGTCCACGAGCATATAAGGAGATTAATCAGACTAATAATTTAAACCCACAGGGAGGTCTGGTTGGACAAGAAAGAGCAGTATGCGCTGGCAATCCTAATCTGTGAGAATGCTGATACACTGCTGAGGATCAGGGGCAAAACAGGCCAATAGGGACTCCTTTTGCTTCTCGAACTACCTAGTCAGGCCCAGAGTGGTTGTGGCTCTATGCCTCCACCCTAGTCTAGCACCCACAAACCCCATTTTCCTCTCCTGCCCTGTACTTCCATATGGCTGGAGATCATGAGAGAAAAGTGGGAGAATGAAGTTTTTTTGGGTCCTCTAAATGCACACATGGGTATTGATTCCCTTGCCTGATATAACCAAAGCCCAAATCCAGGAGTCAAGATTGATTTGTTTCCTTAGGTGAACTTTGCTGTATCTAGAATAAGATGTGTAGCCATGGACCTATTTTCAAAAGGCACAACTGTTAATTACAGCCCGATGAATGTGGCAAACTGAGAAGGGGAGGAAGCAAATTACAAAAATTTGCTGGTGTATTTCTATGTCCCATCTTAAAAGCCATTGATCTATCTGATCTAGGGAATAGATAGGCTGTGCATTAACTTTTGATGGGGCAGCAGAAGAGAGCCCCTTATGCCCACAAGTGACCTGTATGGAATCTGGTTCTGCTCTTAATTGTTAGTATTGTCAGTGAACAATTTTCAGATGGTTTGACCTTCTTCGTACTCAGCAACTAGCATGAGTATATCAAGAACACGTCTACATAAGGCCACATCATGACTCACAATTATCTTTGTGCCTTCATTGTCTCAGTCAGAGCTTGAAACTCTCCTGGTTGGGAATGAACAGTCAGTGCCTTTACCCTCTAGTTTTTGAACACCAGATTTTCTTTCTGTCAGGCATATATGTTGAGAAATGCAGGAGTACGGGAGATTCCCTGCATTCCTTTCTTGTGTGGCCATGCTGAAAGAAAGACAGGAGGCAACGGATGTGGTTTAATTAGACTGTAACTTTATCCACTTAAAATATCTGTAAGTACTTGGTCACATACTCTACACTGCAGGTCATAAGTATTTCCACAGTCTGGTTCCAGCCATCCTGTTTCTGGAATCCCACCACGTTCTCCTGGTATGAGGGGAAAGGAGACTTTAAAAGGAGAGGAGCGGACTCTCTACTGTACCAAATGTAGGAGTCCCGACACTCTGTTCTTCAGCTCCATTAAGGATTTTTTCCTTGAAATCTTTACCAATGGATTATATCCTATGACTGTATCCAATGTTCCCTCTAGTTTTTTGTTAGGTTGTGCGTGCAAAGAATCTCTTTTGTGCTAATTTTCAGAATTAGTGTACAAATCTGTGCACGCTTCAGTTAGTGTGGTCAAACTTGTGAGCGCAATGAAGCATGTGTGTATGATGCAAATAATATTTAAATTTTATTTGGATATTGTGATGGAAATTGTTTTATAAATTACAAAACCTTATTTGAAACATGCTACTTGAAACCGCCTTCTTAAAGTAGTATGAAAATATTAGCAGTGTTGAATTATTTTTGTGCATGCTTCATTTTGTGGTGTGCGCAGGTTTTATGACCTATGTGTGCACGCATACATGCACAGCTTAGAGGGAACATAGACTGTATCCCTTCCGGAATGGTTAACTGCATTGGACATGTACCACGTGTTTTATGTGCAGAGTTGTGACATTATAACTTAGCCTCTCTGTCCCATGTCACCAGGTCTTAGAGGTTCTGTGGGAAGGTAAAAAACCTCACCCTACCTTGGCCAACCTGGCAGGGGGAGAAAAAAAATTCCTTCCTCTTCCCTAGGGATAAAGGATCACCTAATACAGGGGTTGGCAACTCAAGAGATGAGATAAGAGCCATTTTTAAAAAAATTTCTTCAGTAGCCAAGTGTTTGGAGAACTGCTATGGGTGTTTCCTCCTTCTGGGCAGGGCCAGGGTAGCCTTGGTGCCCCTGGGTGAGAGTGGGGAGACCTGTGCCAGCATGCCTGCTGCAGGGTCCCCTGGTGGTGAGGGGGAGCATGGAAACAGGCACAGGCCCCTGCAGGGTCTCCAAGTGCTGAGGGGAAGCCCAAGCCTGGTGTGGGCCCCCCGCAGTGTAACCTGGTACAAGGGGGAGGGCCAGAGCTGCAAGGGAGCAGCCAAAGAGCCATGTGCAGCTCCAGAGCTGCAGGTTGCAGACCCCTGACTTAATGCAATGGTTGCATTGGGTCATGAGAAAACCAGGAATCTTTTCAGATTTCATGGGTGGGGGCCAGGCCATCCAGGGGGCTGAAAGAGGGTTTCTTCAGGACTGCATAAGGTACAAATACCCCACTTGCCAGTCACCTGGAAGGGCAGCACACCCTGCCATTCAACCTGGTCCTGCTGTTTTCAGCTCCATCTGAGAAATTTCCCTTTCCTCACCCTCTGCTAAACAAATGCTCCATTTAAGCTATCCAGCAATCTGGTAACAGCTACACTACTCAGATGACTGGGAGGACAGCTGGCACCACCCTGTCTACTCACTGGCTTTCCTGCCAAAGCCTGCCATGGCTCCTTCTCTGTGCTATATGAAGCCTGGCAGCTAAGCAAAGCATTGTGGTGGGGAAGGCAGGTGGTCCTGCAGAGAGGGAGCCGGCGCAGCACCAATTCTAGCTCTGCCAGCCAGGACCTGCTAAGTAGTTCCTACTTCCAGAACTCACAGCAGCTCCTTAGCAGTTATGGTAGGTTAGGGACTCGTGGTTCATGAGCTTTTTCCTGCTTTGGGCTGTGATGGGAACTCTCTTCCTGGGAGGGTGGCAAGGATGGCTGTGGGGTAGAGAATGGAAGGGTAGCATGGTTGACTGTGTCATGGAATGGGAGAGGGAAAGGACTAGAGCCACCAGGGAAGGGGAATTCCCTAACACCCCCTCTACACCTCCCCTTTCACGTCCCCCAAATTTCCCAACACCCCCCCATTGTCAGCTAGTAACAGTGTTATACCAATTTAGTGAGCATCCCGAACACTCCCCCCTACACTCCCTGCAATTTCAAGTCCTGGGGAGAATACTGGTAAGGAACAAAGAGGGAGGAAGCAGAGAACTGGGGGGGTTTCCCCAGTTTTGCTACTAGAACCCAAAAGTTAGAATCTGGCACAAAATGATACCTTTAGGGAAGGAAAGGTCCAATAGAGGAAGAAAAAAATGTGTACTTTTATTGGTGCAGAGAAAATGAATTAATTTCAGGACTGTGCCTGTGCCATGGTCACAAGTCGTTATTCAGTAGAGTATATGCAAGCTACATTTCAAAGTGCTTGGTTTAAGCTTAAACCTCATCAGCCCGTATCTACCAACATGGAAGCTGTCCTGACTAATTACAGCAGTGAGTTAATTCAGTGTCAGAAGACCTTTTTTTAAAAAGTATGTTTGCCCAAAGACAAAAATGTAGTGCTTACTGGCTTTAAGATGAACAGTATAGATGTAAGGCAGGCTTAGAAGCTGTACCTAGTAGCTTCTAAGGGGGGGCAACTAATCTCCATGGGTTTTGTATTTGCATGAGCACAAAGAGCATATTAGCATAGTCTCACTGTGAGTGCAGGGCAATATGGGTGATGGTATTTGGGTTGATTTGATCACAAATCTGTCAATATCTGTAATTCTACTGAAAAGAAACATGAAATATTGTCTTTTGCAATATGCTACTCTCTTGCTTGTTCCAACTCTGTTTAGGTGGGCTAAAGGATAAAAGCTGCCATCAGCAAAAAGAATATTAAGAGAGGGGGGTCACCCCTTCCTTCTAGCCTGGTGAAGTTAAGACGGGGCGGGGGTTTAGCATTAGCTCAGTCTAGAGCTATGCCGGAGACTGTGTTTCATCCCGTTGCCCTCCTGTCAAAGCATAGATCTGGCCAGGCTTCCTGTGAAGCCTTTTGTTTGTTATTTTAATGGGAGAAGCTGTTTGCGGCTATGTAAGGTTTAAGAGCTGAAGTCACTGAGGGTATGTCTACACATTTCTTTTATTTTGAAATAACACTGGTTTTTTCGAAATAAAAGAGACTAGGTCCACACGATGTTTTTTTATTTCAAAATGATGTGATCCATCATTTCAAAATAAGAACCGTCATTTTGAAACAGCTTAAACCCCATTCATTTCAAAATGGCTGTTGTTTCGAAATGGTTATTTCAAAATAAGGCTGTTTGGACATGCTGTTTAGAAACAACACCATTGTTTCGAAACAACTGTTTTGAAAAGTGTCCGAACGGCCTTATTTTGAAATAACCATTTTGAAATCACAGCCGTTTCGATAGCAGGCTTTCCCTTAAATCGAATTAACTTATTTCAAAATAAGGACTTTATTTCGAAATAACTCATTTCGAAATACTGATTTTGAGGTAATGGTGTGTGTGTAGACATAGCCTGAGAGAGGAAAACCCTCTCTCTGAGCTGAAGAGACCCTTTCAGAGCTGAAATCATTAAAGAGGAACAGCGATGGAGCAAGTGACCACTGGGCGGTACCAGCAGACAGTGAGCGGAGCCAGTGGATGGTGAGAGTGGACAGTTGGATGGTGTGAGCAACCAGCAGGTAAAGCTGGCGGACAGCAGGCAGAGCCAGCAGATGGTGAAAGCAGAGCATGAGCGACCAGTGGGTGGGAGCCGATGGACAGCGGGCAGAGCCAACGGATGGCACGAGTGGCCAACGGAGGACCAGAGAGTGTAAGTGACCAGTGGGTGGTGCCAGCAGACAGCTGGCGTGAAAAACATTGTCAATTTTAAAATGGATAGCCGTGTTAGTCTAGTCCAGTGAAAAAACAACAAGGAGTTGTGTGGCACTTGAAGACTAACAGATTTATTTTTTGCCCTCCATGCCCTGGGTTTGTTGCAAGCCTGTTTTGCACTGATTCTCCAGATCAGTGCTGATTTTTGTTACTGGGCTTTTTACATTCTGTTTTTATTACTATTTAAAGTTCTATATACTACACTCAGACTTGTGCTTGCAATTGGGGAAGCATTATCCCTTTGGGGTGCCCAGGGAACAGTGCATGATTTCCCAGAAGGCTGGGTGGGGGCTTGAGCCAGTTGGTGCTGTAACATTATTTGGAAACCCATAGATTTAGAACCTGGCCCTTGTTCTGCCAGCTTGCCCTGGCCAGAAGGGTTACATAGAAATAATTTACAGAGAATGCATAAAACCACTTCTTTTTCTAGACAGTCAGATAAGGACCTAACACAAGCAGCTATGATGAGCACATTCTCAAAGGACTCTTGATAATGCAGGTCACAGGGAAAATAAGAGGCTAACCTGTGCCGAAAGTACAATTATTCTCCTACGAGTAGTCTCCCCATGAGTTCTCCACCTTAGGTGAGGGTTCATCCCCACATCCCAGATTGGAGAATTTTCTAGCCACGTTTGTTGGGGCTGTAAGGATGATGAGAGGTGGTCTTGTGTCATGGTTTGGTGCCCTCTCTTTGTGCATGCACCACCCAGCCCTCCTTCACTTTTTTTTCAACCGTCCATGGTTTCGGACGGAGTCTAGCCTTTCTCTCAGTGAATGTTCGTCAGAGATCTTGTTTTCTCTTGTTATACCTAGTTAGACTCAGTTTATGCCTTGTAGTTAGTGTTAGTATTCCTCACTTTTTCCTTTATTTAAAAAAAAAAAACCCAAACAAAAAAAACTTTTTTCCCCCAAGCATGCCCAGCTCCCAGGCTTTAAACGCTGTGAGACTTGCTGCGATGCCATTCTGTCCTCAGATGGCCATGACCATTGTATAAAGTATCTCAGTGGGGAACACCCAACCCACAAGTGCTCTTCCTGCAAAACTTTGAGCACCAGGGCAAGCAAAGACACGGACCTATGTCTCAAAGTATTCCTAATGGAGAAGGCAGGGTGTTGGACTAGATGACCTCATGAGTTCCCTTCTAATCCTATGATTCTATGATTCTAAGTCCCTGAGACTGGCCTCAGATCGCAGCCAAACTGCTTCAACCTCTCACTCCATTCAGATTCAGAAGAGGCACTTAACTCTTCATTCTGCCTCAAAGAGGAGGAGATTGCCTTTGCCTGTGGTCAAATGGATTGTACCAAAGAGGCTCCTTGATATGCAGGCTAGTAAGTCTGATATATGGCCCAGCTCAGTGGCTTCTGAGCACAAGGACAGAAAGACTTAGCTGCCAAAAGCCTTGGGCACAGGAGTGGTAAAACTAACTGCACCAGCCACAATGACAACATCTTCAGCACAGACCAAACAACCACCGTCAGTGCTGTCAACCATGGTTCCAGCACACATCACCTCGGCGCCGACAGTAACTGCGGCATTCTCCATGTGGCAGACAGAATTCTCCATGTGCTTAGCACCACACGCCTCAGTATCAGCACCATCTAGTGTCCCCGGGCCTCAAAGATCCTCATCAGTACTGGAACCAAAACAGAATGAACTGGCTTCTCATAAAAGCTCTGAAAAAAAGGAAGTACTGTACTACTGAAGTTGATGATACTCACCCACTGTCTCCATATTCACATGCCACTGGCCGCTCTCCAGATCAGGGAGCTCATGAAGGCTCTATATCCCCAACTCCTTTTTCCGGTGATGACCATGACTGTCCAAGAGCTACTTTCTCCCCACAAATGTCCTCTCCAGTGCCTGGCCATAAAAGTTCACCCAGCCCACTATGCTAGTATATTCATAGTACCCTCCACTTTGGTACACTCACCAGCGCCAGGACATTTCCAGTGGTCAACATGGGATGCTTGGTCACTTCAATCCGTATCCTTAGTGAGACCATCTACTTCCAGGGGCTGTGAGCTGGCCAGCACTACTGTAATTCCCCATGACAGCTGAGATTGACTATACCGAAGATACCACAGACAAAACAGAAACCACATCCACAGCTCATAATTCTTTATCATCTCCTAATGAAGCAATCATCCCACTGCCACCAATGTCAGGGGATGATTTTCATCAGTTTCAAGACCTTTCCAGGCGTGTAGCAGATGCTCTTGAAATTTCTATGCAGGAAGTGTCTGAATCCCAGCATAAGTTACTCAGGATTGTACAGTGGCCTCCACCAGAATTGCATTTCCAATGGACAGTGCACTCATAGACCCAGTCAATGAGATATGGCAAACAGCCACAACCATCCTGCCTACCTGCAAGCAGGCTGATAAAAAATACTATATATCCAGCAAAAATTCTGAATATCTTTTCAATCACCTGTTTTCTAATTCCTTGGTGGTCAAGGTAGCCAATCAGTACCATAAACAGCAGTTGAACATGTCAGCTTCTCAGGATAAAGAGGCCAAAAAAAATGGATCTGCTTGGAAAGAAAGTATATACCTCTGCCGGCCTTCTTCTGTAAATAGCTAACTATTTGGTGTCATTGGCAAACTACAATCATAGCAACCATATAAAGTTTGCTGAGTTTATTGATAATATTCTGGAGGGCATGAAACAGCAGTTTTATACCCTAATCAAAGAAGGTCAGTTAATTTCACGAATGGCCCTCCAAGCTGCTCTGGATACTGCAGACCCTGCAGCTCACACCGTGGCTATGGGTGTTGTCTTGTGCAGATCCCTGTGGCTCCATTCCACTGATCTTCCTTGTCAGCTGCAGGCAATAATTGAAGATCTTCCTTTTGATAAGAAAAAACTATTTTCAGAAAAGACTGATAACACAATGTGCACATCAGAGGATTCTTGTGACACCCTGAGGACATTTGGTATCTGCATGCTGATGACCAGGCAACATTCTTATGGTTGCCAAACATACAATATTAGTTACCAATTCCAACCTCAGTATCGTCCTCTCAATAGATCAGAAGAACAACGGTCGAGGAACAGACAATATTCACAACTCCTCAGGCAATCTTCCAACCAACGATCCATGTTTCAGATCACTAACTCAAAACCTCATTTTTGAGGTCTTGGTTGAGGGCCTGCATGACCTCCCTGAGGTTCCAGTTCCAACTTCTCACCTACTATTCAAGGGCTATCTCTGACTCTTTTATCTTGCTTGCACCAACATAGCAACAGACAGATGGATTGTAGACATCACCAGAATCAGGTATATTATCCCTTTCAACTCAAAGTCTATTTCCCATTACCCTTCCCCATCTATTTTCAAGGACACAACTCACATGTAACTCCTGCCACAGGAGGTTACTCTCCTCCTTCACATAGGAGCCATAGAAAGGGTACCTGAACAATGCAAGAATAGAGGTTTCTATTCCCCATACTTTCTAATGCTATAGAAATCTGGAGGATAGAGGCTAATCTTCAATCTAAGAGAACTCAACAAATTCATAAGGACCCAAAAGTTCAAGAAGGTCACTCTCCTCTGTTCTCTCAATACTGGAACCTGGGGACTGGTTTGCAGCCCTTAATCTGCAGGAAGCATGCTTCCATATGCACACAGCACACAGGAAATATCTATGTTTTCTGATAGGGACACAACATTTTCAGTACATTGTTCTCCCATTGGTCTTGCAACAGCTCAAAGAGTCTTTTCCAAGATACTTTTGGTGCTAACTGCACAACTGAGGAAGTGCGGAATATCAATGGTTCCCTAGTTAGATGACTGCCTAATAAAAGCGTCCTCCTCCGTTCAGGCCATGAAGGCAGTCACCTTCACAAGACTTCTCTTCCAACACCTTGGTCTCATACTAAACATACAGAAATCAACAATATCCCCTATGCAATCTATAAAATGTATCGGAGGTCAGCTAGACTCCATGATGGCAAACACCCTTATACCAGACAACAGGTTCAATATGATCACAGACTTCACGTATCTCATACAAACTCTCCAACAACCACAATCCAAACCTGCTTGTGACTTTTGGGACATGTGGCATCCATGATGGTAGTAGTGGACAACGCCAGACTGCACATGTGTCCACTTCAACTCTGGCTTGCCGAAGTGTACAAGCCCCCTATCCACTCTGTGAACAGAGTAGTAATGGTACCAGGAGAAATCAAGGAATTGCTACAGTGGTGGACAAAACCCTTAAATCTGAAAAGAGGAGTACCATTTACACAAAATCCTCTTTCACTGATGCTAAGCATGGATGCCTCCTAATAGGGTAGGGTGCTCACCTTCAACACTGTATCACCCAGGGAAAATGGTCACCACGAGAGTCATCCCCCCACATAAATCTTCTGGAGCTTCATGCAGTATGCAATGCCTGTCTCCATTTTTGCAACCTGATTGTATACAAATGTGATGACAGACAACATGGCCTGTATGTTTTACATAAACAGACAGGGAGGAGCAAGGTCAAATTCACTATGCGTCAAGGCCGTGAAACTCTGGAACTGATGCATTACAAACAAGGTGCAAATCTCAGCAATATATCTTCCTGGTGCAAAGAATACAATAGCAGACTCCCTGAATAGGTCATTCTATATGGACCATGAGCGGGAGATCCATGCTACCGTGCTACACAGAATATTTTCCCTATGGGGAATACCCATCCATAGACCTTTTCACCACTCACTACAAATATAAATGCTGTGCATTCTGTACCTGAATGGGCATTGACAGCAGTTCTCTGGGGAATGCCTTTCTCCAGCCTGGTCACATGGCCTCTATTATGCCTTCCCATCTATTCTGTTGATTCTTTGAACACTTTTAAAAATCTGGAATGACAATTCAACTGCAATCATGATTGCACCAACATGGCCTGGATGCCCATGGTTCACCCTACTCACACAAATGTCAGTGAAACCGCCTATAACGCTTCCTCTCCGGAGAGATTTTCTATCGCAACACAACAGTCTCATTCTTCATCCAGATTTAAGGAAACTTCGCTTCACGGCATGGTTCCTAGTTGGCTCCATCATAAAGATCTACAGTGTTTCAAACCAGTACAACACATCTTATTGAACAGTTGTAAACCTACATGGAAGATCTACCTTCAGAAATGGCATAGGAGGTACTTTCACTGGTATTGACACCAGGATATTCCTCTACTTTTGGCCTCCATTCTAGCAATACTTGACTGCCTCCTACACCTAAAAGAGATGGGTCTCACAATCAGCTCCTTGAAGATCCATCTCATGGCCATCATGGCCTTCCACACACATTCCGATGATGAATCCATGTTCTCTCATCCTCTTACAAAATGTTTTCTTACAGGGATACAAAGCCTATACCCTGAAATAAGACCTCTCACTCCTATGTGGGACCCTTAAGTTTGTCCTCTCGGTGATCACAAAGCAACCTTTTGAACCCATGGCGACATGCTCGTTGGCCCATCTTTCTGTGAAAACTGCCTTGTTGGTTGCGATAACATCCTTGAGATAAATTAGGAAGCTGGCAGTGCTGGTGGCATCACCACTGTACACCACGTTCCATAAAGATAAAGTCATTCTTAAACTGCATCCAAAGTTTTTACCAAAAATTTCCTTTCAATTCTATTTAAACCAGATGATACACTTACTTGTCTTTATGCCAAAGCCTCACTCTGCTCAATGGGACGTGGTGCTCCACACACTGGATGCCCAGCGTGCCCTTGAATTCTACCTGCAAAAAACAAAGGAATTCAGAACAATGAGTAGACTATTTGTCTCCATAACACAGAGATGTAAAGGCAACCCTATCTCTAAACAGGGACTTTCTAAATGGATATCAAATTACATTCATGGGTCTTACAAGCTTACAGGAGTAATACCTCCAAATAGCATAACATCACACTCCACCAGGGTTGTTTCCATTACCATGGCTTTCATCCACAATGTCCCTATTTCAGACGTATGTAAAGCAGTCACTTGGGCTTCCTTATGTTTACTAAACATTATGCAATTGACCAAGTCTCAAAAGATGATGCTTATTGTAGGCTTTTTGGTGTTATCCTCTGCAATCTTGACACTCCGCAGTCCCACCATCCTGAATGGGATATAGCTTGGTAATCACCTAAGGTGGAGCACCCATGAGGTCACCACACATAGGAAAAATGCGGGTTATCCACCTTGAGTGGTAACTGGAGTGCTCAAAGATGTGTGTCTCCGTGGGTGCTCAACCATCCTCCTTCCTTCCCCTCTTTACTTTGTAGTTCTGTTTTCTGAGTCAAGAAGGAATTGAGGGAAGGTTGGATGATCAGTGTACAATGAAAGGACACCAAACTGTGGCACAAGACCACCTGTTGTTGCCCTGCATGGCCCCAATGAACATAGCTAGAAAATTCCCTGATCTGGGTTTCAGGGACGCACCCTCACCTAAGGTGGAGCACCCATCGGGGGGACACATCTCGGAGAACTGCAGTTATTGCACAAGGTGGGTAACCTTCATGTACTGCTAGTTCTGTACTTTCACAGCTTTGCTTTTTGACCCTCCCTCACTCCTCAAGCCTGTTGCTGATGCAATTTTATTACAGATTCTTTGAACATTCACCGGGGGGGGGGGAGGGGGGATTTACAAATCACCTTTATTACTGGCACTTGAATTTTAGGCCCAGTCTACACACGCTTTTGGATTTATAATGTGTGTGATTTTTTTGCTATAGCTATACCTGTATAACCCCTACTGTGGATGCAACTATACCAGTATAAAGGTACATCATATCTATACCGTATTTCCCTTCCTATATTGGTATAGCAAGTTGGTGTGGAAACAAGACCTTATTGATTATTGTTCCTTTTTTTCAATATGTTACATGCCTTTTTCCTATCTACTGTTAATGTGATTATACAGTTCAGGTTTTTGCAGTGTGTTTGTCTTGTAGTTTGATACACATAATGATTTAACCCTTGTACTAGGAAAAATAATGGAACAAATAAGGAGTCAATTAGCAAACATCTACAAGAGAATAAGGTGTTAAGTGATAGCATGGATTTGTCAAGAACAAATCATATCAAACGAACTTGATAGCTTTCTTTATTGGTAACAAACCTTGTGGATAAAGGGAAAGTGGTAGATGTGGTATATCTAGATCAGTTGTTCCCAATCTTTGCGAGTATGAGCATCCCTTTTTAACATCAAAAAATTTTGTGGACCCCCAAATGATAATAGTTATCAGGGACTGACTGCAGGCATTGGTATGGCAGAAGGACCTTGTCCCCGCATGCTCCCAAGGAGTGGGGACATATCCAGGGTATGGCTGCTCACAGCAGACAAATACAACTCAGTTACAGCAGAACTGTCATTCATTCAATGTTGGTGGCCACATTGGAGGGCAGGACACCTGTTGATGGCCATGTGGCCACATAAGCTCCCCAACCCTTTTCCCCTCCATGTTCAGAGTGGCGTGGGCTCCCTTTTCCCCTCTCCGATCCCGCAGGTTCTCCCACACCTTCCCTTTCCCCTGCCTTGTGGGCCCCCCCTTCCCCATGCTGACTCCCAGACCCCACCTCTTCCCCTTTCCTTTCCACTTTCCCTACCTCATGATGTCAAGCAGAAAAATCAGTCTCAATCACAGGTAGTCAGGCTGGGATCCTGCCTCTCCCCCCCCAGCCTACTCACTGTCAGTCATTCAGAGTGCTGGCCTTTGGTTGTCTCTGTCCCGGCTGGTCTTTGACTGGCTTGTTCCCATGTGGTCGCCAGCGACTGTTTCCTTTTTTATTTGTGATTCATGCAGTGTGCTGCCAGTCAAATTAGGATGCTAACTGACTGACAGTGAAGAGTTGTGATGGGGGGCAATGCAGTGGCTCTCCGGAGCTGGCCTAGCCTGCTGTGACTGAGATTCTGATTGATTGACAGACCACAGCAGAGCTGGAGGACTTGACTGGAGTACTTCCTTTGTTCCCCTGTGCTGTGACTTGGATCATGTGAGTGAGTCAGAAGCACACTTAATCCTGCTGTGCTGGGAGCCTGTCTTTGGAGTTCTCTGCTGCAGGCAACTTTCAGGCACACTTTCAGCACCCTTGGCAGACTGGTCTGGCCCCATGGGCTCTAAGTTTGACACCCCTGATTTAGAGCCCTCTCAAGCATGGATCACTGGCCAGCAGTTGCCAGATATATTCACAGACCCCTTGCAATAACTCTGTGAATCCCCCAGGTGTCCTTGGGCTGCAGGTTGGGAACCACTGATCTAGTCTTTAGTAAGGTTTTTGGCATAGCCTCACATCACCTTCTCATTAACAAACTAGGGAAGTACAACTTGGATGGAGCTACTATAAAATGGGTGCAAAACTGTTTGGATAACCTTTCCCAGAGAGTAGTTATTAATTGTTCAAGTCATGCTTGAAGGGCATAACGAGCAGGGTAGCCCAGGGATTGGTTCTGGGTCTGGTTCAGTTCAATATTGTCATCAGTGATTTAGATGATGGTATAGAGAGTACACTTATAAAGTTTGCTGATGAAACCATGCTGGGGGGGAGGCGTTGTAAGAGCTTTGGAGGATAGGATCACAATTCAAAATGATTTGGACAGAGTGACTGGTGTAATGGTCTGAGGTAAATAGAATGAAATTCGACAAAGACAAGTGCAAAGTACTCCACTTAGGAAAGAACGATCCATTGCATGTATATAAAATGGACAATGACTACCTAGGAAGGAGTACTGTGGAAGGGGATCTGAGTGTCAGTGAACCACAAGTTAAATATGAGTCAACAGTGTAACACTGTTGTGCAAAAAAAAAAAAAAAAAAGGCAGCAGCAGCAAACACCATTTGGGATGTATTAACAGGAGTATTGTAAGAAAGACACAAAAAGTAATACTTCCACTCTATACTCGATGCCAATTAGACCTCAGGTGGAGTACTGTGTCCAGTTCTATGTGCTTCATTTCAGGAAAGATGTCAAATTGGAGAGTCCAGAAAAGAGCAACAGGAATAATTAGAGGCCTGGAACACTTAACTTATGAGGGAAGATTGAAGGAGTTGGGTTAGTTTAGTCTGGAAAGAGGAGACTGAGAGGGGATATGATAACAGTATACAAGTACTTAAAAGGTTATTACGAGGGTGAGGGAGAAAAATTATTCTCCTTAACCACTGATGATAGGACAATAAGCAATAGCCTTAAATTGTCTCAAGGGAGGTTTGGGTTGGACATTAGGAAAAAAATTCCTAGCTGTCAGAGTGATTAACCACTGGAATAAATTGCCTAGGCAGGTTGTGGAATCTCCATCGTTGTTAAGTTTTTAAGAGCAGGTTAGACCTGTCAGGGATGGCTTAACAGGGTACTTGGTCTGCCATACGTGCAGAGACGACTAGACTCATTGACTTCTCATGGTTCCCTCCAGTTTATGATTTGGCTTTGTTAAAGACTTGTTTCTTGAACAGCTGTTTTTTATTTTTTTTAGTTTTTTTTTCCCCCTCCTGGTAGGCTCTCTTATACCCAGTGATTAGTCTGTTACAAATAGTGTTAGTCATAAATACTCTTTATATTAATCAAAGCAGTATGATATTCAACATCTCTTCTGTGAAAGTTTAAAAATCTTGGAAATCAAGGTAACATTCCTTTGTATTTATCCCCTAAATATACTTTCTTACCATATAAAAAATGTAAATGTGATCAACTAAACTTAGCCATTAGAATTGAAATGAAATCAAAGGCAAAAACGAGAGCAAATTTTTAATCAAGTAAATATGTGGTTATATCCTGTAAGACAACAGAGTTTGCAAAAATAACTGCAAAATGTTAGTTGCCGTCATAAAACTTTTCTTCTTTTCAGTTCTGTCAGTTCTCAGCTTATATTAGAACTAAATGCAAACACTCTCACTCTCACTGCACACACTTCCTCTCTCTCTCATTGTTGACGACTGATGGAAAAACAAACACCAAGTAAGAGCATCTGGAGACAGTTTATTTCCTTACAAGTGTGACTGGAAGACAATGTTGAAACAGACACTGCTGTCATTTCACCATACAGGAAGTTTAGAAAAGGTGTCACAGCTATTTTAAATAACTTCATTTTTAGCATGCCAGTGATATTGGCATTAGCCTCACTTTTTCACTCGAAGAGGAGGAGGAATTCATTCTGCCATAAGTGTAATTTAATTGAAATCAATGAAATCCCCACCAGTTTGGCTCCTTAAAGGTGCAAAATAAAAATAAAAATAAAAGAAGAAAAACACAAAACTGTGCTATGGCCTAATTCAGAAGGGTACTTAAGTATCTCCCTGACTTCCAAAGGAGTACAGTTAAAGCAGATCCTGACCAGTAACTACAGACCAAACAACAGAAACATTAAAGCAGGTACATATCTTTTCAACAACCATATTGCCAACTTCCTCTACATATATGTACGAAAGACACCATCACAGGACCTAATCAAACCAGCTACTCCCTCAAAGACTCATTCACCTGCTCATCCACCAATGTGATTTATGTCATCATGTGCCAGCAATGCCTCCTCCCCCTTATATATTGGGCAAACAGGGCATTCTCTGTGAAAAAGAATAAATGGACACAAATCTGAAATAAAAAATCAGAATATTCAAATACTAATAGGGGAACATGCCAGTCTTCCTGCTCACTCCACTGATGATTTGTTAATAGCTGTGATCAAACATATGAATAACTAATAAATCAAAGCTTCAAAGAGAAACTGCAGAATTGGAATTCATATGTCGATTTGACATTGTTGCTTAGGGTTAAACAGTTTTTTTCTTATTAAAACAGGTTATTTGACCTCACCTTCCTCTATATGCTGTTCTCCAGTGTTTTGAGCCTAAACAACCACTATGATTTGCTGTTACAGTCTGATCTGATCCTATGACTTATACTTCCCAGAATTTATTTTCATCTCATTCTGTAAATTCCCCATCTGAAAGCATGTGATGAAGTAGGATTTTCTCCCACAAAAGCTCATTTAATAAATGAATTTGTTAGTCTTTAAAACTGCCACAGGACTCCTTGTTTGTTGTGCTGAACTAGACTAACACGACTACCTCTTTGGAACCTGATTTATTAACTGTATTGGATTATACACTTTTTAATGCAAAATAATCACTTAATGTTGAGTAATAAGGGGTGTGTGTGTGTGTGTGTGTGTGTGTGTGTGTGTGTGTGTGTGTGTGTGTGTGTAAGTTTGACACTAGACCTAGGCATTAGAAAACAAAAAAACAGTGCTGAGAGATGGAATGATATGGTGAAAGGACTGTCTGGTAGCCTTGGGAACTAAAGTTTCCTTTTAACCTGAACAGGATAGTTATGGTACAGCACAGGAAACCTGTGGGGACCAGCGTTAGACTTGAAAGAATAATTCTGTTTTCTGCCAATTTACTGATTGTATTTTTACTGAGACACCATCAAATGGGCCAGTTATGCTGGTGGTTAGTGTAAACGTGACCCTAGAGGTTGACTAGAGACCACCAATTCCTTCTTCTCTGGTCATCATTCCTGTATATTTTACTAGACTTTGCACTACTGACTGACTTTGCACTACTGATCAGAGAAGGGTTGGAATAGGTGACAACAGAAATAAATAATAAATCCATTGTTTTATGGAAGTATGATATACTACTTATCTAAAACTTTTGTCAGGTGCTATGCTGAATCCATATAGTAAGACATATTGCATAATTTGTGAGAGAGGTTGGGAGTGTAGTTAAAAATATGGAATTGAAGTCTATGATGTATTTGCTGCATTACTATAAAGGATATTTGAGAAATATTTCTTCATTAATACAGCACTGTAGCATGCAACCATAGCACCCTAGCTTGAATGATTTTGGAGTTAATGAAAGACCACATCGGCATTGTTATCTCTGAAAAGATCTAAAGTTTTATTGAAAATGTGTTGTTACTTGATGTGGTCATATCTGTAATAATGCTAGAGATTGATAGATACTTTAGGAATTATTCATGCTGAGAAATGACTTTTAAAATTTCAGCATGCTAACCAGAGGTAAATGCATACACTGTGTTTTCCCCCAAGCCCTTATGTCCCAAATCCATATCATGTTCCTAAGTGCTAATCTTTGCTTGAAATCTCTTGATAGGTAGTTATGTATGGAAAATACATATCCTCTTTCCTCTGTTTAGTGGCTCCACATCTGAGAAAGCTGCTTTATATTTCAGCTAAGGGATAACTCTTCACCCAAAATTTTTTTTCCAGTATTGGCCTCATTGCAGGCATTGTCAGGAAATTAAATGCTAAAGAAATCTGCATTGGGCCAAAAGTATCTTCAGTGGCCAAAGCAAAGGAGCATTGTGCATTTATATATAATGCCCCCGATCAACTCGGTGAGTGAGTCATGTAAGTCCCTCTTTGTAGTACAGAAGCCTCCAACAGATGAGCATTTTTTTCATTACTGCCAAGTATGCATTTATTTGAGCTGTTTAGCTGAAGTCTTGCTTATCTCCCTGAAGAGGAAATGTAGCAGTGGCATTAGTCAAGATGAAATGCTGTTATTGTTGGGATTTTTTGATACTTTATTATGTGCAGTGTCTCAATTTTGTTTTTAATTGCCAAGTTTTTTTTAGTCATTTTAAAATAAGCTGCGAACCAAGACACAAAGCTCAATGTTTTGAAACATCCTAAAGCTTGGGATGTATATATTAGTAATGGTACTAAACAGAAGGTACATACATATAATTCTTAATATAGATTTATACTACAGGTTTGTCTATTGATACTATTGATAAAGTATACTTAATTGCATATCTGTATTAATTATGTATATAGCTTTATACTTGATTGTGAAGTGTTTTGAGATTTACTATACAAGAGATAGGGATAACTATTAAAATAATTAATATGAATACACACTTAAGCAATGGGCCATTATTCTCTACTGGCTAAATAACATGGTTTTGAAGTATTTACAATGATTTATTTGATAAACTTAGACTCCAGTTAACTAATACATATTTAAAAACCTTTCTTTTTTATTTTAAGAATATTTGACTGTTACATCAAGATGAGTCTACTGTTCCACTTTTACATTTAATAATCTAAGCAAAATTACAAACAAATAATTTTTATATGTAATTTAGGAAGAAAGCAACAGTTAATATGACTTTTTTTCTGTAAGAATTAACCAGGAGTAGTATTTTAGTTACAATTCAAGTGGCTGGAAACCTCAAATAAAGTTTAAACTAATTTAGGAACAGTAGACATCAGGAGAGGAAAAGTGTATCTATTCTGTGGGCAAAGAGTTGCAAACAGTTTGGGGTAAGCTGCTTTCTTCACAGGGTTCACACTTTATTACTGTAACAGGCTGGATGGCAAACTTTTAAGACTCTGCAGCGGGAACCAGGGCTTGTCTGTTGAGTCATTTGGAAAAAGACAGGGAAACTGCAGCCCAGTCACTGTGGCAGGTGCATATTGTTAACTCTAGTCAGGGTATAAAAAGGTTTGGGAACAGAAGAGGCAGAGAAAACTAGAAGCTGGTGCAGAGGAGGTCTTGTGGGGGAAAACTCTAGAAATAGCCAGACTTGGAGGAGAAAGTTTAGACTTTGGCATATATTTTCTTGTTTTTGAGTTACCAGCCGAGCCAAAAGCTAGGAAAAAGGTAAGTAGGGCTATACCCAATTTATGTATACTATGTTCAGAACAAGTGTGCAATTACTTTGTTTTCCTAAATGAAACAGTTCCAAAACTTTGAACCTGCAAGATGCTGAGCATTCTGCCCACAATCCGCCAAAGCAGTTAAGCATGTGATTATCCTAAGAAGTTCCACTGACTACGGTGGAATTACTTATACCCTTGTTATTTTGTAGTACTGTAGATTTAAAAGATTTGCCTATTTTATAAGGGTCTTCCACTTCTGAAAAGAGCAAAAGGAAATGTGTCTGGAAAAAGCAAGTGATGTTATTTAAGTGGAATGTCATTGGCTTATTTCCGTCAATTTCAAAGCCATGTTCCACATCCTTCACTTACAATTTTTCACAATTCCACCTTGCCTACATCTCTCTTCTCATTTCTCTTTCATTCCTTGTGCTCCCCTGAAGCCTCTTTCCCTAAAACCGGTTTCTTTTTCTCAGCCTTTGCTTCACATTTTCTTTCTCATTACATCTATCTACCTGATCTAATTTGCCTGGTCTCTGACCATATAAAATCTGGATATTATCATTATTATGGTGTTTTTAATGGGTTTGTCACCATTGTGCCTCTGTGTGTATGGATGCCTTTTCTACTTCCTCTACTTCAGGTACCATCTTTCTGTCTCTCCTCTCCAGTTCTGTTTTTTACATGACACTTTCTGTTAATCTTTCTGTTGACAATGACTGGGTGTTAATATCTAGATGCATTAGGGTCTCAATGTAGAGCCAAAAGTGTTGTAACATTTTCTATATTCAGCTGAAGTAGAGTTAAACTCTGTAGACCAAGGAATCTGTTTTCCTGTGCAATTCTTTTTAAAATGGCATTTACTTCTACAACTAATGATATTTTTAATCATGTCAATTACGGGATATATATCAATTCTAAGAAATGACTCCATAATGCAATGTAGGTTCTAGCAGTTATATCATGCTGATTAATACAGAACAGTTTGAAATTACATATTTTCATACAGCATGCACTGTGATGAAAATCTGCTTATACACCTTTTAATTACTTCATGCATGGTTGCCTGGAATATGTGGCACTCCCCGCAGAAACAGTGTACATAAGGAATGTTGTATGTTTCAGAGGGTTCAAGCTTATGATGACTGACTGAGCATTGTAATTCTTTTGTATAGCAAGCCAGACATTCCGAACCATGGGCTTTGGCAAAATGCAAACAGTGGTCAAACCCAAGGCCTTCAGTAGCAGTAGAGAGGCAGGAAGGATTAGAAACATCTCAAATATTTTAGAGGCTCATGTGAGCTGAAATGTTAAGAGGTCTGTTTTTATTTATTCCTGTTTCCTGCTACCATTCTTGCCTATTTCTGCAGTGGATGGTTCCTTATACAAACATCTGGGATCAGGTTGCCAGCACCTATGGTATGTGGCAAGAGAGATTTCCCTGACTGTAAGATTTATTTTAAAATATGTAACTTAAATAGCTATTGATAATAAAAAAGGAATTATTTTCAAATACGTTGCTTCCAAAAAAAGTGGCTTATGGGGGAGTGGGGGGTGGGGGGAGATGGTTATTTATTTTGGTTTGATTTTTTTTTATTGCTACACCCAAACTATTTTTTAAAAAATTAGGGATAAAACACACAGACTGCAAGTGCACTTCTCATGATTTAAACCTGGAAAACTGTACAGTACATCTGTTTAACATCTAGTAGTTTCAAGCATTCTGTCTTGAAAAAAATCTTCTTTTACCGTCTGTCACATAAAAGGTTATGTTATGATTTTCAGATGCAAACTGGAAAAGGTTTATGTACTAGTGGATCTTCTTTTATTAACCCCTGTGTTGCTGTTGGCCCATAATTGTGTTTTGCTGGCAGTTTTAAGGAGAAATCTGCATTAATGAAAAGAAATGTGAGTTTGTTCATATCTGAGCACACCAGAAAATAGCTTTTTCCAGTTGTAGCTGAAGATCTCTAATTAGGCATTAGACAACTTGTTTGTAATTCTTAAGTGAAGATAAAGTCCCCAAATATATGGCTATATCTTTATTTCCTAGATACGCTTCTCTACATTGCATTGCTTTTATGCTTTACTGTCTGCAGTGGTATTTCGTTGGCAGGAAGGGGTGGAGAAACAGGCCCTCTCACTGCTTTCTGTTCCACTGAGTTGACGATATCTGCACACAAGGAGCCCAGGCCCAGTGACAGAAGTTACAGTGTTAATTCATGGCTTGCACTGACAGATCTATTTCAGGAAATGTTCGCTATGCTACAGTGAAGTTTTCATGCCATGAAGGCTATAACTGCCTATTACGGCATCTGGGGCAAGCAGCCCTAAAGGAGCGGTCCCCAATCCAGGCCCTGATCTAGCTCGGGGCTCAGTCTCTACCCAGCCGCCACCAGAGCTGGATCCAGCCCCAGCCACTGCTGGTAGGCGGCAGGGAGATGGATCCAGCTCCAGCTGCCTTCTGGCAGTGGCTGGAGCCAGATCTGGCTCCCTGACACTGCTGGGGCAGCAGGGACCTGGATTCCTTCACAGCCGCCATGGGGAAGTGGTGGCAAATGCCAGGCAGAGCTAGAAGGCATGGCAGTGCTGCAAGCCCCCCCGTGCCGACTTTTAGAGGGCACGGGATGGATATGGCTCCCCACGTTGGCTCAGCCATTGGGAAACTGGATCTGTCTGCAGCCACCACTGGAAGGTGGTGGCGAGCCCCTGGCTGAATTTTGGAGGGCTCAGGGGGGTAAGCCCGAGGCAGAGCAGAAGCTGCAACAATTTTAGAGGTGTTGGGACGGATCCAGTTCCCTGCAGCAGCTGGGGATGAATCCAGCTTCTTGGCAATGACAAGGAGCCAGATCTGTCCCCAGCTGCCATGGGAGCCAGGTCTGTCCCCTGCACCCTGTAAAATTTAGCACCTGGGGCTTTGCCCCCTTGCCCCAGCCTAGTTATGGCCCTGCATGCAACTAGAAAATGTGCTCAGCCTCTACATGAGGGTCTGATATTGCAAGATGCCTATGAAGCAATGTTACCTCCCATTTAAAGGGAGTTGAGGAGTCTCAGCACCTCTCAGGAGTCACTCTGACCCTTCCAGGAACAGGCCATTAGTGAGCACAAAAAGGCCCTGTTTAACAATGGAAGGAATATTGTGCAGTTCAAGAAGTAGATAGGAGGTCTGGAGTTTGGGCATCAGTACCAGTGTATTGAGTCATTTCTGAGCCTGATTAATTGAAGGCTCTATGTCAGTCAACCAGGACTAGCTAATCCAAACTGAAGGTGTAACCAGTGACACCTCCCCCCCTTCAAGGTGAGGCATACGCTCTCCCATGACAGCAGCCAGCAGTCTGTTCAGTGTTGCTACCTCCCTGGGTATTTCCCTTGCCATTTGTTTTTTCTGTCAGACTGCCATTGGTTCTCGAGTCCTGCTTTGACCATTTGTGCTGGTCCCCAGCTCAACCACCAAGCTTGAGTGCCACTGGTTCAACCACTAATGATGATTGCCTACTTCTCAATCAAAGAGTCCTGTGGCACTTAACGGCTAATAAATTTATTTATTTTGCATGAGCTTTTGTGGGAGAAAATCTCACCTTGTCAGATAAATTTTTTAATCGTTATGTGCCACAGGACACTCTGCTTGTTTTGCTGAACTAGACTAACATGGCTGTCCCTCTGGAACTTGTCTGCTTCTCAGTTTCTGACAGCCTGCCTCTTTCACAGACTTTCTGGGCGACCTTGGGCAAGTCCCTTAGTCTTCATACCTCATTTTTTCTTATTTCTAAAATATGGATACCTATATTTACCTACTGGCATGAGTGAGCCAAGCTTGATTTCATTGTCTCTGCAAAACAGTTTATGATCTCAGCTTGGAAACTTAAATAGAGGTAAACCATAAATGCGGTCATTATTGTATTTAGATACTGTTTTTAAAAGCACAAACCCTCCATTAGAAACAATAGGAGTTTTTGTTGCCTCAGGTAGTTTATGCCACACACACAAGTGGGTGAATCACAGAAGTGCTTTTTGCTGTATGGTCTGCAATGAGTGGGTGTGTGAAAGAAGAAGAGATAGCATTTCCTTTAGAGACATACACACCCTCTGACCCAGACTAGAGAAGAATCTGCATTGCAAAAGGCCTGCTGCAGGGGATTTTCCACATGCATTTTATTATGCTGAAGCTGATAGTGGTGACAAGTAGCACATTAAATAACTGTCTCTTAAAAAAATTACTTTTTTTCATTTTCTCTGCAGGAAAAGTGATGTAATACCGGGTTACTTTGGTAAGCAAAGTCGTTTGACTATAGAATACATAACCATCACATATGAAACTCGCTCCCTTCTGCCCCATTCACTTTAGACATACGGCTCTATGGTGATTACCTGCGTATTTAGGGACAAGTTTGTTCAGATTCACTAAGTTAGTAGCCAACTGTTTTCACTGGGGAAATAAGTTTAGTCCTCTGTTAGTAATTTTGTCTTGAAAATATCTGCAAAGTCCTCAAACGTGTAAGACACAGTGAAACATATGGTCCTAATCAGCCCCTTAAGAAGGAGACATGGTCTATTTTCCATTAGGGATGGTTTTTACAACAAATGAGTAAATACAGCTGAAGTTTACACTTGTATTCTAACTGTAGTATGTATATGTGCATGTATGTAAACATTCCTACACACATATATATTTAGGTGTATTCCCAGTGGGTGGATTATGATGGTTGCTATAAAAGAAAACAAGCTGAGAGAGCAAGTCCATTGGTGCAAAAGTAGGGAAAAATTGCATATTTTAAGAAACACATTTATTGTTGTTTGTATTCTTCATTATTCAGCTGCCAGAGCCCTTAAACCTAAATTAGCAGCATGTAATGGAACAAAAGAATGCAGTGGAACCCTCTCGCAATGATGTTTTTGTTTGGTTTTTAACATAACTTTGGTCTGAGCAGAGAGGTTCACCACAGCAGCGATTGCAACTTATGCACTGCTATGGGCTGTAACCATTCTGGACAATTGCTCCACTTGTCGGTAAAAGGGGTTTCATTATATATGTCTGCAGTGGAGCAAATCGAGGGTCCTACATCGGACTTGACTGGTTACATGGGATACAAAGCTGAAGTGCATGAGGAGTCACTTTGTAGAGGTTACATCTTCCCAGTAAATGAAGTAGGTTCTCTGATTCCGCATTCAGGCACCCACAAGAGGTTCAGAACAAGTGTACTTATGGTTTGGTGAGTGTTTAGGCCCTGTCTTTCCCTTGCCATTCCCATATCTTGTCCTTTTCTGTCTCCTGCATGCCGCTGTGCAGTGAGCTTGCACATAACACACATGGAGTGTGCATCCCTGACACTCCTTGCATTTTCCTGAAGGATCTTGTGGACTCACACTTAAAGTTGAACATATGATCCACCAAGTTCCAGTCATCATAATGATAGGTCTAGGTGTGGTAATATGCTTGAAGAGGATACACAGTTTCTACAGAATACAGTGCCATGCTTAGAGGACTAAAGGACTTAAAGTTATGGATCACAATGATTTACTTATAATGAAGGATCTGGCATTGGCCACTGTCAGAAGACAGGATAATGAGCTAGGTGGACCATTGGTCTGATCCAATATGGCCATTCTTATTTTCTTATAATTAGCTCAAAGCTCTTTGATTCTTTATTGCCTTATTCAAACTCTGTGTGTCTAGTACCTTTGTCAGTAATAATTCTTGCAAGTTTTCCTGCAGATTCTTATGGTATATCTCTTCTTTTTCACCTCTTGTTTTGGCTGTGTTGTCAACACAAATCCTCTTTCAAAAAGAGCCATTATCATGCTGTTCATTGTCGTGTTTTAAGAAGTGAATGCCACCAGGTGTTAAAATAAATTTGGTTTCATTGGCTCCTGTTCAGGAAAGCATCCTTGTTCAAGAACAGTACGTAAGCTTGTGCATAACTTCAGCATGACTTTAAGCATGAGCTTACGGTAAACCATGCGCTTAAGTGTTTTCCTGAATAGGAATGGATTTAAGGAATCAGGGCCTGAGTTCTGACATGTCATTGCAGAATCCACTGCAAATGTGAGTTGTTCACCAAACCTTCTTTGTATCCAGAAAGAAAAAAAACAAAAAGGTGAATTTTGTATTTGTGTTATGTCAGAACGTGGCCACTATGTGAATGGGGTTTACTCTCATCTGAATCAAGGGCATTAATATGACTGTAACAATCCAGTGCATTCTTATTACTGTAACATCAAAAAGGTGCCCTTTTGACTTGTTTGGTCAGATTGCATGATGTGGTAGGTCAACTAAAGCTTAGCTTTTCTTTTTCTGGTTTAATTAAAACTTGGGATACTAGAGTGAGGTGTATTTGCAAAGAGATGGAGTACTGTCAGTCTCACATGTAGAGTAGTGTCTGGTTTTCTAGGTGAATTCCTGAAGCCCAGGAGACCGGTATTTCGGCCACATAGTAAAATATCAATTTAGTTTATGGACTTAGCCAAGATGCACATTTTGGAAATACTTCAAAGGAGTCTAAAAAAAGACTGAATGACTGGGTTTTCCAAACGTGAAGAATGAACACAAATCCTCAAGGTCAACGGAAGCTGTTCAGTGTTTGGCGCCTTTAAAAATCAGGTAAAAAGTGTTTAGTAAATATCTAATCAGAAAGGGTTAACAGACAGAGACATGTTCAGATCAAAGATGATTTGGGGCAAATACAAAAGAGTCTTCTCTCTCATATACCTAAATTTTACCTCTGATGTGAAGTTTTACTTCAAGAACATCATTCCTTTTCTCAGTGCATTTCATCTGGTCCAAAATTCAAAAAACACTTACTGAACCTATTGCTGTCAAGAAGGGTGAGGAGGAAGAAGGGGTGTCTTTAAACAACATTTCTTTTGTAAAGTTCCAAAGGGGAAGCTGTGTTAGTCTAGTACAGCAAAATAAGCAAGGAGTCCTCTGATACTTAAAGGCTAACAAATTTATTTATTGCATGAGAATTTTCTCCCACAAAAGTTCATGCAATAAATAATTTTTTTTTGTTTTTAAGAGCTGCAGGATTCTTTGCTTATTTCTTTTGTAGAAGACATAATAATTCCAACTAGTTGTGGAAGTAAAAGACAACAAAGTGTATCAGTAGCATTCTCTCATCTCTGAATCCAGTCTCTTGTTTTCATCTTCCGGTCATGAAATTCATATATAGATCTCAAATATACAGAAGTTTTCAGGGTATAAGCTCATCCTTGGGAAAATTGCATTTTTTACTGGAGTCTGTCATGAAGCTTTTGATCTAGAGCTTGATGTAGAAAGGGAGAAAAGGCCATTTTTGATGCCACTGATAAAGCAGTCAGGCATCTGATACAAATCAGATCTGTAACGTAGAAACACTTTTCTGTAAAATGGAAAATAGCAACAAATTTACAGATATTTGTTTAAAGTGAGATCAAAACAAGATTATAATTCCCCTTGGTAGAAACTTTCAAGGAGAATTATAAAAACCAATAAGATTTACTTATTTTTCTTTATCTGAAGACTGTAGATAATCTCCTTTGTTACACTGGAACCTTCTGTCATGTGTTGGATTTAAATCTGTAGGTTAAAAGTGATTCCTGTCTTGGTTAGTTTCTTAGAGTGTTACATACCAACAACTCTGGCAAAAGCTGGAATTATTTTTCTATGAATTTGGGCATAGTTTTAGGCAGAACTGGGTCAGCTACCAAGCAAACTAGGTAAGACTGATGATTTTGAGTGTAAAACCATGCAAAGCTCCAATGATTTCATATGGTTTCAGCATGAAATTTGGTGGTTTCAGCTGGGTTTTTGCTTTGCATTTTTGAGTTTGCTTAAAACTGAAAAGCAAAACAAAATTCAAGGAATACACAGTGTTGGATGAAATAACTATAGCAAACTCCTGGGAATAAAAATAACCAACTTGCACTCAGTTTTCTTTTACACCTTTTTATTTAATGAGGGAAGTGCAAGTGGCATATGGGAAACCCGGCAATGTTATCCAATAAAGAATTCTCACCTTTTTCTGGAGTGAAAGAAGGAGGAGTATGATTAAATGGCTGTGGAATGTTGTGACAGAATTCATTACAATTTTCTGTCTATCCTTTCACATTGGTCACTTTCATAAGTAAGCCAATATCTAAAACAGCTGACAGGGCTGTCTTCTCTTGACTGAAACTGAAAACCAGCATTTGGCTAGAATATCACATGATGCTGCAATGAGACTCCTGGTCAGACAGAACTGTTCAATCCATTGTTCATACATCATGGTCAGATTGCATCATAGGGTTGGCCTGTTTGCTCTGTATTTTTCCCTCTTGTCAGATTGGCTAAATGATTCTATGTGTAGATGGATAATTATTGATAACCTATAACTATGCCCTTCTGCATAGGCCTACTAGCTATGTCATCTTTTGCACTAATCTCTTTTTAGAGAGAGTAAAGAGGGAGGAGACCATCTTATTCTCACACGTGGCCTAGCTCCTGTTGAATATGCTTTCTACTGCTTTTTGTAATTCCTGATTTGCCTGTTCAGTCCATCAAAACCATATTATTCAATGATGTCTGGGAACCGAAGTTTCTTTGGAATGTTGATTTCAGCCCATTTCCCCTCTTTTGTGCCTCAAAAGAATGAGGCTAAATGAGGAATTTGTATCCCTGTGTTGTTACATCTGTTGTTCTGTATCTGGGGATGTATTTGTTCCTATGTCTCTCCTTAACAATGTGAACAGATTATTAGTAGATGGCCTTTTTATTGTGCTACTTTGCCTGTGTAACCACATCTCATTGACTAAACATAAACCCAACAGTCTGAAAATATGGATTCTAATTCTGGAAGACAGCTTTCTTGTTTTCACATGTGTTAGCAAGTCAAAGTATACCTCAGAGTTTACCTCATCTTCCTGATATGTATTAATATTGTAGCTGCTTGTCTTTATTAGGATTTTACATCAGGTTGGTTCAGTTTTAGCTAGCATGAGCTAAGAACTGCTCTTGTGAACATAGGACCTTAGTTTCCAGAGCCTGTAGTTTCCCCGTGTTCCAAAGGGGCAGCCATGTTAGTCTAGCAAAGCAAAAAAAAGGAAGGAGTCTTGTGGCACTTAAAGACTAACAGATTTATTTATCGCATGAGCTTTCGTAGGAGAATATCCCACTTCGTCAGATGCTGTGAAGAAGGAGAATTTACAGAATTGGATGAAAATAAATGCAAGGGAGTGTAAGACATGGGATCAGGTCATACTGCAACAGCAAATCAGAGCATTTGTAAGGATTCAGACTTTTGGAAACAGCATACAGAGGGAGGGTGAAGTCAAATTACCTGTTATAATGTGAAAAGAATCCATAGTCACAAATTTGACTTCACCCTCCTGCTGTATGCTGTTTCCAAAAGTCTGAATCCTTACAAATGCTCTGATTTGCTGTTGCAGTATGACCTGATCCCATGTCTTACACTCCCTTGCATTTATTTTCATCCAATTCTGTAAATTCTCCTTCTTCAAAGCATCTGACGAAGTGGGATATTCTCCTACGGAAGCTCATGCGATAAATAAATCTGTTAGTTTTTAAGTGCCACAAGACTCGTTGCTTTTTTATTTTTCCTCATCTGGAAGATGGGGTTAATGTTATTTACTTCATAACTCAATGAATGTTGTAAAGTGCTATCCTAGTTACAAGTATGATTAAAAAGACGGTGGCAGAGTGTTTAAGAACCCAGGGCCTCATGATTCATGCTGAATGCACCAAAATGTCTGAGTTTTGACGACACCACTATTCCCTTCTCCTCCTGTTCTTCCATAGCCTTTTTCAAGATAGTGAATTGTTGTAAGAAAACAGCATTTCCATTTTTATTAAACATCCAGAAAGTGAAAAATAATCTGTTCAAAACTTCATTAAAAATATCAGCCTGTTAAAATATTGCTCCAATTTTATGGAAGAAACCCTGGGTGGAACATAGAACAGGAGAAGAATTCATATTGGCTAACTTCTGTTATTTCCTGTGCTAAATTTTAACTAGTGTGAATTTTTACAGTCAAGTGAAAAGTTGTAATCCTGTAACTAAAGGCTCATAGTGGAAATGCTGAGAAATCCTAGGTTTCAGTGGTGCAAAATACTCATTTAATAAGAAATCTGTATGAGATGTTGATGTTTGTGTTGATGATTTCTGAGTAGCAATAAAAGCTCTCTTTATGCGGGTGAATGCATTGCACAGGTAACACCAAACATATCTCTGCATAGTTTTGTGCAGTACAGTTAAGGAACTACAGCAAGAAAAGTCATGAAATTTACAAATGTCTTAGGTGTACCAGGGCTACATTAGAACAGACTGAGACTTCAATCAGCATCAGCATGTATTCCTAACTAATAGTTGGCCATTTATAGAGAGGCAAATGCACTAGTATTTTAAATGGTGAGATACTTTGCTCTCTACTCTTTGTAGATCTGGAGCATAGAAAACCTGTGCATTAATGATTTGCGCTTTGTATTTTACTAATCCTAACATGCTTTATACCTCTTTGGTGAGATTTACCACATCATCTCATGTTTTAGGAAGAGAGGATGAATGTGCTGCTTTTGGATTTTTAATTAAGAGCAAAACTTCTGTTGGAATGCTTTGTTATATCAAATAGGAATCCAGCTGAAAGAGGAAGAAAAATTGTGGATAAACATGAATAAATAAGGAAGTGATTAGATTATATGAAAATTGTTTAGATTCTGGTGGAATTTACTGTAATCTGCTAATGGCAGCGAGTAGAGTGTAATTGCTAATGCCAAAGGAGGAATCTGGACATGTAAGGGGGAGTTTTCTGTGTTTTTTAGCCTTTATGATTTTCTAAAAGCTATCCATATGTGTCCACTTGGTCTGGACTCATTGACAAGTTGGTTTCTGGCCAGATGCTCCATCTCTTCGAGCTAACACCTCTCTATAGAGCTCTAATGCTCCCCAGAAGAGCACTTTTTTTTTTTAACTCTCCAATTTAGATTTGGCAGTTGAAGCATGATGGCGATTGAATGTTTTGAGAACCAGCAATAAATAAAGCTTTAAAACTTCCATTGTTTTGTCTCTCAGTTGCTTTGCTATGCGGTCACATAAGCATCCGTAAGTTAAAGTAGTGGAAATCAGATTGAATTACATCTGCTAAGGTCACATATTGGTTAAGATTTCTTTCCATCCCCTTCTAAAGCTCCAATTTATCCTCATCTGTATCATAAATAGAGAAATATAAAGGAGAGGTGCTCTGTTTTATGAAACACTGTCCAATAAGGAATTGGTTGAGTTAACAATCTAAAGTTTGACTGATCTGAGTAGCATATTTGTAATGAAACATGATTTTTCTTTTTTTCATATCACTATAAATACTAGGTAATCCTCTTCTTTTCCCCTACCCTGTCAGCCTATTGTTGTGTCTCTGCCTTCTAAGTGTCTGATCCAGCAAACGCATAAGGGGTCTTCCAAGTCATGCAAGCCCCAGCAGGCCCTGGGGATTGTGCTCTGTGACAGGCCAGTCAATGCAAGTAAAAAGTTGTCCTGCTGTGGAAAAAGAAGGCAAAAGGATGTCTCAGTGCTGGCAGTGTATTCCACAACTGCCGGGAACTGAGGAGGCAGCAAAGGGAAGTTAATACAAAAGGTACTCTTGTTTCCAGAGCAGCACAGCCAGCCATGTTTCACTGGTTCACCTTTGCCTCTAGTTGCAAACATTGAAACTAATATGTCTGTGCAATTTACAGTGCACTTCAGGACAGTGAATCGGAAATGGTGGATCTGGCCCACTTGAATGGCTGGGAATATCATAACAAGCAAACAAACTCACTACCAATGAAACAATGTGACACTGAGACGTGCTGTGGAGAACTGCTTTCCTTGATATTATTGTGTGGTTTGGAAACATTTTTCCTTTCTCCTAGTCTGTGTAAATATTTATGCTGAGGTTCCTTGTTGTTCCTCTGGTATCTGGCCTCCAAATCTGAACCATCAGCCTGGAAGATCTTGTTGTTTTCTGTCCATGGTCTCTCTAAAAATGATTACTAGGTGATTAACAATCAGCCTCCAACCAAATATAAAGTGTCAGATAGAACTCACAAAACTGCAGGCTAAAAATGGCAGCCTAGTTAAGGCCCACCTAAAAATCAGGTCATAAAACTGAACTTGCAAAA
Organism: Podocnemis expansa; assembly: GCA_007922195.1. Taxonomy (NCBI): domain Eukaryota; kingdom Metazoa; phylum Chordata; order Testudines; family Podocnemididae; genus Podocnemis; species Podocnemis expansa. The sequence goes on along the minus strand of ML682116.1, from coordinate 1,461,066 downwards.
TAGGAAGCATATCAACTTTGCAACTGCTAAGTACTCTACACCTTAATGGCATGTCCAGAATCTGTTACCTGTATGTCAGTGCAAAGGATTTAAAACAAAACTAAATCAAACCAAAACCCCAGAACCACCAAATATGCCAAACCAAAAAAGAAACAAAAGCCCATCCTAAAAAAAATTGGAAAATTGTTTTTATTGATTTGCAGTATCAGAGCTGAGTTGCATTGTATTTCAGGCTCCTCTTCGTTGGTATGCTCTAATCATTCTTGTTCATTTCCCAAAGAAATTATGTTAAGAATTATTGTTTATTGTGGTTAAAAATTTGACTCCTTATCCAAAGTATTTGAAGTTACTAAGCTTGTTCAAATTTCCAACTCAGTTTTACACCAGTTTTCTTTGTAAGTTTCTGACCTTTTTGACTTTTGACTGGGCCATAGTAACCCTTCTTTTTTTGTTCTGGGAATTCTATTTCTAATCCAGAGTGGAAGGAAGAAATGGAGGAGTATAAAAAACAAAATCATCATGCTGTTTCTTACTCTCAAAAAGAGCTGACATCAAGTTTTGGAAGACAGCTTTTTCTTTAAGGAGTCTTAGATTCTTATTCATTCCAAGTGTTGTTTGCAGTTATAAGTACCCTTATGCTGCAGGGAGGCGCAAGATGGAAATTGACTAGCAGGAAGAGAAAGTTCTTCATCGAGCAGCGCTCCCGACTGCTCCACATTAGGTGTTTTGGCGCCCCAGAACACCCCGGATCGGAGATTTTTGAACTAGCAGTGGCTCTGCAGCAAGGAAGCCGCAGTGGTGTCTCCTTCCCACCAGTGTGACGTCAGCATGACAGCTTCCCTGCTGCCGGGCTCCTGTCAGTTCCTTTCAACTGCCCGGGACTCCGGACGGAGTCCGCACTGGCTCTTCCTCACAGACCTAAAAAACAAGAAATAGCGAGAACAAGGAATAAGAACAGGACAAAACAATTATTAAACCAAAACAGATTGTACTCAAGTTTCCACAGAGTTGCACAAGCGCTATGCCCAATGCATCAGGCTTCAAGCGCTGCAATTCATGCCATGAGGCAATGCCTGCCTTAGATGGGCACAATTCATGTATTAAATGTCTGGGTGAAGGGCATCTTTCCCATAAGTGCCCAGACTGCAGACAGCTCACAACCAGAGCAAGGAAAGAACGGGACCACAGGTTGAAGCTCTTGCTCCTAGAAGGCTCCCTGCGCCTGTCCTCAGACCCTGGTGCCTCTCCTCAGTGTGAAGAGGGAGCGCATAAACGGAGGTCTCCAGCTTCTTCCCCAGTCCCCAAAAAGAAGCCCAAGGGCACTGAAATGGCTCTGGACTGCCCGACCGCTACGGCAGATGACTCCCGTGCGGCGGGTGCATTAAAGAAACAGCGAAAAGTCAAATGGACAGCGCCGCAGGCTTTAACGGTGCCGCCACCTGCCACACTTGCGATGGCCAATCAGGCGCTTGCGGCGCCATTTCTATTGACACCGACCACGGCGCCGGGCTTGCCGGCGTCGAGTACATTACCGTTGGCAGCCCCAGGAACAGTGCAAGCTTCGGCACCGTCCCTGATTCCCTGTACTCCTCAGCCTCAGACAGTTTTGCCACAGGGTGCTGTCACGCCGCTGCTGACTCAGACACCTCTGTCAACTAGTATAGATGCTGCGGTGCAGCCTCCAGCTACCAAACACCAGACGAAATCTAAGCACATGGAGCTGTTGGATGATCTCACGGTGCACTCAGCCCCGTTGTCCCCTCTCTTTTGCTCTGATTCTTTGGAATCTTCACGATCTATGTCACCATCAAAGGGATCTACTTCGTCTGTAGCTTCAAGTCCAGAACACGAGCAAAGCTCACAGCAATTACCTCAGGCGGTAGCCCAAAATGCTACTCTAGCTATGCCTTGGGCGCATACCCCCCCGGATGATGTACCCTCAGCAGGGGTTAACTTATTTACCTTGGCAGCCCTTCAACATGCCATTAGCAGGCAGTAACACCACGGCTGTGCAACCGACTCTCTACAACCCCCATCTGTAGTCCTTCCAACGGTAACACAAGCCACACCTATTCCAACAAATGATTCGAAAAAAGACTCTAAATCACAGAACAAGACTGATGACCACAAACAATTCAGAGACTTATTTAAGAGGGCAGCGGAGTCTCTGAATATTTCCCTACAAGAGACTCAAACCACTCAGCACAAATTGTACCGCATCTTACAGTCATCTGGATCCCAAAAATTGGCCCTTCCAATGGATGAAGGCATCATACAGCCAGCAGACGAAATATGGAGGACACCAGCCTCAGCACCTCCCTCCAACAAAAAGGCCGATAAAAAATATTTTATAATCTCTAAAGGAAATGAATTTTTATTTTCTCACCCTCAACCCAATTCTTTGGTAGTGGAGGCAGCGAGTCAAAGAGCTAAGCAACCCCTTTCTAAGTTCAATTCTATTAATAGAGACGACAAGAAACTGGACTTTTTGGGAAAAAAAGTATACACATCTGCCGCATTACAAATGCGTATTGCGAATTACACGGCCTTGTTAGTGAATTATAACCATGACATATACGCCAAACTGAATGAATTTTCAAATTTTATTGAACAAACTAAACAGGAACAATCTGCTCCTCTGATCGCTGAAGGCTTGCTAGCATCGAGGATTGCCCTTCAAGCTTCCCTGGACACGGCTGATGTTGCAGCTAGGACACTAGGAACAGCTGTCGTGATGCGTCGTGCTTCATGGCTCCAAGCAGCGGACTTGCCCAAACCAATGCAGCGTACCATTGAGGACCTGCCATTTGATAAAGAGAAGCTATTTGAGAAAACAACAGATGATGTCATGCATGGCCTTGAAGATTCCAGGGCCACGTTGAAGACTTTAGGTATTTATACCCCACAATCCCGCCGTCGGGCATATAGGGCTCAACCCACCAATTTCAGGTATTTCCAACAGACGTCTAATCGCAGAATGGACACCTATAGAAACCGACCTAGACAACAAAGGAGGGGCAGGCAACAAACCTACACCCAACAATCCTCCCAGCCAACTAACGTCAAACAGCAATTTTGATGGCCAAGTTGAGGGAGTGTTCAACCAGTCACTAGGTCATCTGCTACAATTACCATCATCCAACCCCACGTTCCACAACAAATTACAACCATTCCTCTCACGTTGGAGAGAGAGAACATCGGAGAAGTGGGTTATAGAAATCATTCACCATGGTTACTCTATCCCTTTCATTTCCACACCCAACCCCCCCCCCACCTGTCCCTTTTCAGGGACCCCAATCACGTACAGCTCCTTCAGTCAGAAATTCAACACCTGCTCGATCTAGGAGCCATAGAAGAGGTACCCAGAGAACAATGAGGGAAGGGGTTCTATTCCCCCATACTTTCTAATAAAAAAGAAAATGGGAGGTTGGAGACCAATACTAGATCGTCGACGTCTCAATACACACATAATGGTGAAATGCTTCAAGATGGTGACCCTCAGCGACATATTTCTGGCCCTTCAACGATCCAACTGGATGGCCTCCCTCGACCTGAAGGATGCATACTTCCACGTCTCCATTCAACCGGCACACAGGAGGTTTCTGAGATTCCTATTTCTTCACAACCATTATCAGTATACAGTCCTGCCCTTTGGCCTAGCCACGGTGCCCAGAGTTTTTTCCAAACTTATGGCCCCGGTGGTTGCATTCTTAAGGAGAAGACACACAGAAATTTTTCCATACCTAGACGATTTTCTCATCAAGGCCCCTACACAGATCCTTACAACTCAAGCAGTACGAGTAACAATCACGTTGTTTCAAGAGTTGGGTTTAAGCATAAACTTCGACAAGTCCACCTTGGTACCAACGCAGGCACTTTAGTTTATAGGGGTAAGACCTTGCTCACCAATATCACGGGCCTTTCTCCCAATGGACAGGTTCAACAGCCTACAGCAGATAGCAGACACCATTCGGGGAGCAACCATCATCTTGGCTCACGCAGCAATGCGTATGTTGGGACATAACGGCAGCGTCAACCTACCTTGTAGAGAATGCAAGACTTCATATGCATCCGTTCCAACTGTGGTTCCTCTCTCACGTCAGACATTACAATCGCCTAACCAGAACACTACTCACAGTGCCGAGGGCCATCAAAGATTCTCTGTCTTGGTGGACACGTCACACCAACCTGTTACAAGGAGTCCCCTTTCGGCAACTGCAGCCGCAAATCACAGTAACTACAGACGCCTCGTTACTTGGATGGGGAGCTCATTGCCATGACCTTACAGCACAGGGCAGGTGGTCCACAGCAGAGAGAGGCCTACACATCAATCTGCTCGAGCTAAGAGCAGTTTTCAAAGCGTGTCAAAAGTTTCTCCCTATAATTACTCACAGCGTGGTAATGGTGAGAACCGACAACAAGTCCACCATGTTCCACATAAATCGACAAGGGGGTACCAAATCTCCCATACTCTGCTTAGAAGCGATGAATCTGTGGGATTGGTGCATCCAACATGGCATCTCCCTGCGGGCAGAGTATCTCCCGGGCAAAGAGAATATTATAGCGGATGCCCTGAGTCGCTCGTTTATAAACCGTCATGAGTGGGAGATCCGACAGGACATCGTTCACAGTATTTTCAAGTTATGGGGTCATCCTACGCTCGATCTGTTTGCTATGGCACGCAACAAGAAATGCAGCCGATATTGCTCTTGGGCAGGGAGAGGTACAGGGTCAGAGGGCAATGCCTTTCTCCTTCATTGGGGAGGAGCGTTGCTTTATGCCTTCCCGCCCATTCCATTGATAGCACGGACTTTACACAAAATTGCACAGGACAGAGCAACAGTAATAATGATAGCACCAGCTTGGCACCGCCAGACCTGGTACCCCATGCTCATCAAAGTGTCCACAGTACCTCCCATCATTTTGCCACAGGTACAAGACTTACTGTCACAAGACAACGGAACCCACAAACATACTTACCTGAGCAAGCTGCACTTAACAGCATGGAACCTCGATGGTTCGAAACTATGGAACTCCAATGTTCCGATAGATGTGCTACTAAATAGCAGAAAACCCTCCACAAGACATACATACCTTCAGAAATGGACACGGTTTTCCAACTGGTGCACACAGCGATTGTTCTCTCCATCTGAAGCTCCCATACCGATGATCCTGGACTACCTCTTACACCTAAAGGAAACAAAGATATCAGTCAATACCATTAAGATCCATCTTGCAGCAATTTTGACTTTTCACATACCAATAGATGGCTCTTCAATCTTTGCTCACAGAGTCGTCAAAAGATTTATGTTGGGCCTTAATAATTTATTCCCACACGTTTAACCACCAGCAACACCGTGGGATCTCACATTAGTACTTAGAACATTGATGCGACCACCATTTGAACCTCTCGCCTCGGTCTCTCTCTTGTACTTGTCCATGAAAGTGGCATTCCTCATTGCAATTACATCAGCAAGAAGAGTTAGTGAAATGGCAGCACTTATGGCTGATCCGCCCTATATGGTTTTCTATGAGGACAAAGTATTCCTACGTCTCCATCCTAAGTTTCTTCCAAAAGCCTCATCTGCATTCCACGTCAATCAGGTCATTCACTTACCTGTCTTCTATCCGAAACCGTACGTAACGCCACATCACAGAGTCCTCCACACCTTGGAAGTCTGAAGGGCACTAGTCTATTACCTGGACCGAACCAAGGCATTCAGACGGACAACAAAGCTATTCGTGTCTACCACCAAGCGATGTCTTGGTCAGCCCATCTCTAAACAACGACTGTCCAACTGGATCTCGTCATGCATATGCACAGCCTATGCTATAAACCAGAAGACGTCGCCTGACACAATCCGCTCTCATTCAGCAAGATCCATGGCATCTTCAATGGCGTTCCTTGCGAAGGTTCCACTACAAACAATTTGTCAAGCAGCCACCTGGGCTTCCAATGACACGTTCGCAAAACATTATGCATTAGAATGATTTTCAGACGATGATACTGCTTTCGGTCGAGCAATACTACAAACAATGGACAATGGACATTCCGAAGTGCCCACCGCCACATTCCAGTGACTGCTACGTAATCACCTAATGTGGAGCAGTCGGGAGCGCTGCTCGATGAAGAAATGGAGGTTACTCACCTTCGTGCAGTAGCCGAAGTTCTTCGAGATGCACGCTCCCGACATGCTCCACAACCCACCCTCCTCCCCTCTACTTCGGAGATTATTTCTTTTCGTTTCAGATGACTTCCGGGGTAGAAAGGAACTGACAGGAGACTGGCAGCAGGGAAGCTGTCATGCTGACGTCACACTGGCGGGAAGGAGACACCGCCGTGGCTTCCCTGCTGCAGAGCCACTGCTAGTTCAAAAATCTCCGATCCGGGGTGTTCTGGAGCGCCAAAACACCTAATGTGGAGCATGTCAGGAGCGCGCATCTCGAAGAACTTCGGCTACTGCACAAAGGTGAGTAACCTCCATTTGTGTGTGTGTGTTACTGCACTCCTCCAGAGATTCTGCCTCTGAAGGGCAGATTCAAGTAGTGGTTGGGACACCCATCTGCTCAAAGCTGCTTAAAGGATGAGATGAAATGTAGTGTCTTCGGAGTGCACTGCTGTGTTGCTTCCCTGTGTTCTTTCCTTGTCTAATGTTGTCCACTTTGGGCCTGTGTTAGATGGTTGCTTACCCTCTGGTGGAGGAAGATCATGTGCTCTGTATTTAAAAAAATAAATGTAAGTGAGGAGACTACTGCCATCCCTACTGTTTTGAAAACCGACTTCTCCCTAATTCCCAACATTTTATATATCCCATGAGATTTTCTTTGGCAGCATGGAAGGGACTGAATTAATGATTCAGTGCAGGACAAGGAATTAATATTTTTTTATTTGGTGTTTGCAGTTTCCTAAGATGGATGGATAAATAAATGATGGCTTCATTAAACAGAATATGAGAGTAAAAGTGAAGAGAACTGTCCACCCTTCCTCCCAGAAAGGCCCTGTTTAATCTCTTTGTGTTCCGTGCATATAAATAATAAGTTATTCTTAGAACCCTAAAGCTGCTGGGTAAAAACTGCAAATCTTATTAGAATTAGTTATGATCTATAGACCTAGCAATGGAGTAGTACAGATGTGAAAGTGAAACATTTAAACAATCCATTAGCCATCTTCTTGTCACCATTGAAGTCAGAAGAAAAATCATGTCAGTCACAAAAATGTGTTAAATATTTTCACCAAGTCAGATATATTTTTAGCACTTAAAAGGGGCTCTCCTTTAACTCTTTAGAGACTGAGGATATAAATATCCTCTGAAGTATTCTCACTGCAGGGGACGATCCATAAATTCAGTGGTGATGAGTTCTTCAGCATCCAGTCTGCAGTAGGGAGAGTCAGATGTTTTTGTTTGGGTAGGCTGAATTTCCTCCTACTGCAGAGCCCTTCCAGAATTTCTTTTGCTTTCAGAGGTGTAGCAGGCTCAGAGTCAGGTCCTCTGTGGATTGTCCATAACCTGATTAATTCTTTCTTCTTTTTTCCTGTGTCTTCCCTTGCCTCCCCACCTCTCCACTTTGTAGTGTAGAGATACTTCGGTTTTTAAGGCCTATTAAAATTTACCTCATGGAGGGCTGGGCAGTTGTAGAGACTGTTACCTAGCTTTGCTCACCCACATTAGCACTTCGTGGTGGTTGTCCTCATCTCATTTGACAAGTGTACAGAAGGGGAAACGTGTTCCTTTAGCCCCCACAGCTTTAGTGTTACTGTGCTAATGGAACAGCGTGGCTGCAGATGAGCTCAGGAAGGCAAGGCACTTTTCGGTGGGCTCTGATGTGGACTGGAGTCATCACTGTGTGTCTCATCTCAGGACAGTGAACCATTGAGGCTTTTTGAGCTCCGGTCAGGAGGGGTTGTGCAGTGGAAAACCTCAGGAACTTTGGTCACCTTCTCTCTTCCTCTCCACCAGCCAAAGCCCCACAACAGGAGCTGTGCAGGTTGCCAGGGACCTTCCTTTCCTGCCAGTCAGCAAGCTGTAGTCATGACATCTTTGTGTTCCTCAAGAGTCCTGAGAACCGTCAGCTGTACAGAGAAATCCATTTCCGCTCAGTGCCCCCTTTCCTTTGTATTTGGGTCATGCTGAGCATTTTGGAGCAAGGAACTTGGGTTCTACAGGCAGCTGTTTTGCCTTCTCAGCAACTATCTTGTAGTCCCCACAGTTGCATGCTATGGATAAAACAAGGCATAGGAGAAAATAACGTAGAAGTCATCCACTTGCCCGTCCTCACCTCCTGAGCTAAATCTTCCCTAACGTATCATGTTAATCTATGTGTTTGATAATACTGTTCTTTATTAGTTTCCAAAAGGATAGCCGTGTTAGTCTAGTCCAGCAAAAAACAAAACAAAAAACAAAACAAAACAAAACAAAAAAAACAAAAACCCAAAACCAAGGAGTCATGTGGCACTTAAAGACTAGCAGATTTATTCTGTTAGTCTTTAAGTGCCACATGACTCTTTATTAGTTTGCCTTGTACTGGCCTATAAGTGCCAGGATCACCTCTGCAGCCTTTTATAGATATTGGCTTTTCATCAGCTGTCCTACAGTTCTATCTGTGTCATACTGTGTACCATAAACAGACCTGTTTATAAGAATTTTCATTAAAAGTGTCTGCTTTCTTCAGAAATTTTGGTATTGCAACATCCTAAATCTGAAAATTTTCAGTCCAAAACGTTTTTTAAAATCTCTGCAAAAATGTAAATTTTGCATGAAAATATAAACAAATATGATTTTTTTATTTCATCACCATTTTCCATGAAAAAGTCCTCCCCACCCCAGCTCTGGGGGAATCTGATTGTTTACCCCACCAAAGATGCAAAGCATGTTTCATGAGGAGAGAAGACAACAAGCGCTGCAGAATAGTTGGAGATCTCACTGCTAGTTTTCTTTTTCTGTTTGGTACCAGACTGTCTTTGGGAGGAGATATGGTGTGGTATTTTTCCAGAGAAAAGCCACTGAGAGAAGATGGTATTCAAATCTGAACTGTTCTACGGAAGTCAGTCATCAGCAAAATGTCAGTTTGATCTATTTATGCTTTTGATCCTGTAAGTGGTCTATTTTTTTAAGCTGTTTGTCACTACTGATGTCGTATAACAGCTTGCCACCTTCACTATTTAGAGTCATAGACTATAAAGCTAGAAAGGACCATTCTAAACATCTGCTCTGAACTCCTGCATCCCAGATGCCACAGGACTTCCTTGTATTAATTTCTGGTTGATCTAGAACATCTCTTTTTACAAAAACATCCAATTTTGATTTAAAAATTGACAGTGATGGAGACTCTTCAGGAGTTGTTCCAGTGATTATTTTCTTAGTGACTAGTGAGAGGTTTAAGTAAATATTATGTAAGAAAAAGTAATTGAATTATTCTCATTCAGTTTGGTGTTTTATTAAGACAAAGGAATGTAGCATGTTATATACTGCTAACGATTGAGAGCCTAAAGTTAACCATATTTAATTGAGTAAGAATACAAATATGGGACATAATAGGTTATATGCATCACATAAATGTAAACAGGAAAACAAGTCAGTATCTTCTGCAAGTTGGGAAGGTGGGACCTTTATCTTTTTTGAGCAGCTGATTTCCTAGACATGATTTTTTCTCTGTCAGATCCCAGTACAGAGAGATTCTTTGTTAGCCTAGAGACATCAACTTTGAAATGGAGAATAAAATCATGCCAGTTAGATCTTATGCCAGAAGACACCTGCAACCCTGAGTCTAACCCTAAAGTAAAACCTGATGATAAGAAGTTTGAGAACCATTATTCTAGACTCTTCAAATATTTCTTAGAATGGTAAGTTCCAAAGGGGCAACCATGTTAGTCTAGTTCAGTAAAACAAACAAGGAGTCCTGTGGCACTTTAAAGACTAACAAATTTATTTATTGCATGAGCTTCTGAAAGTTCCTCCATCTTCAAAGTATCTGACAAAGTGGGATCTTCTACCATGAAAGTCCATGCAATAAATAAATTTGTTAGTCTTTAAGTGCTGCAGGACTCCTTGGTTTTTTTAGAATGGTAAATATATCTTGAGCAGTTAAGACTAATAATAAACATATTTATCATAGGCCATTTAAGGATCATCAGCAGAAGTGAAGTAGCCCTAAAAACGTCAAGTTTCTGTATCCTATTATCTGTTCTCTAAACCAGCGGTTCTTAACCATTGTGTTGGGATACATTACTGAGTCGCCACACAGTGGTAAGTGTGTTGTAGAGAGTCAGGGAGATTGCTAGATTTGACCTAAGGAGGTGGGCTGATGTGTCCTGTAGGGTCATGACATGCCAGCAAATGTGTTGTGACCCACAAAAGGTTGAAAACCACTGCTCTAAACCATTCAGCTGTTCCCGGTCAACCTAATTTAAAATGCTAGATACTACAATAATTTCATTTTTTGTTTTGGTTAAAATTTCTATATTAAAATAATTGTTTCAGTTACATGTGAGATTGGTTTATAGAAAATCTGATCTCCTAATGGCAATTTTTTTAAAGCCTTCAGTCCCTAATTCTGTTTGCTTCGCTCTGTATCTTGCAGACTGAAACCAAGTCATTTATCTGTTTTTTAAAGTTAATTTTCCAAGCAATATGACTTAATCCACAAGGCAGCTACTTTTGCCTGTTCAGAATGAGTATTGCTCATAAGAATAGTTTTAATTCAACATGTGTCATAAATGACACTTGCTTAGAACTGTGCACCTATATTTATATGATTACTATTTATGTTTTAGAGTTTCTAATATAATACTGGAAAAATACTAAGGGTCTTTGACTATTCATCTGGGTTATTTTAAAAGATACTGCTGTTACATTGAACTATTGGCATTGTTGCATAGGAAGATTAAGCTTAAGAAAATTATCCCTCTCCTCTTAAAAAGCCACATCTAAAAAGGTCACAAAAGGAGCATACAATTCAGATAATCTCCATGCTGTATCTGAGATTAACTTGAACACAGATGTTTCAATTTATAGTTTGATCTGTAATATATACATTTAACAAAATGCTGTTTTGTATTGCTTCTATAAACACTGATGTCTGATAAAAGCATACTGCTTTTTCTACCATCTACTTGAATCAAGAGCTTTTGAACTGGTTCTTAGAGCAGGAGTTTTGATAGATGTATAAACAAACACCCTGAACCTCCCCCATACCCCCATATACACCCCTAAATTAACTCTAAACTTTTGGCCAGAGGTTTTCTTAGTATTTTTTTCTCTCTCTCCAATGGCAGGTCCGTTCATGGTTTACAAGATTTAAGCTGCTGTGGATGATTATTAGACTTGGTTCTTTCTGTATTTAAAGATGAAGTGATTCAGCACTGTTCATTACTGTTCATTTCCTGACCACACTGTAACCATTAAGCTTCTATGATGTTATCTGAGAAGTAATTGAAATTATTAATGCAATATGAAAACATTTTTCTCTTGATGGATACCAGGGATCCATTGAGACATCATTTGCCCCTCTTCAGTAAAGTGGGTAGAGCTCAGACTAGTTACTCAAGAAACAAGAAAGAAAAATCAATTATTAATGCAAACAGATATCCTTGATTTACCGCCATCACATGTGGCAAGTTGATGTAGCCATGTTGGTTGTATCTTTTATTGGACCACCTTATATTTGGTGAAAGAAACAAGCCTTTGCGTTTACACAGAACATATGATACTATTACATATCTTTAGTGCCACCTTCATTTGGGTTTAATTATATTATTGAAAACAAAAGGAAGCATTATTTATGTATATAGTCTTGTAATATTACAATAAAATTTTTATTGCAGTTTTTCCCATCACATTTCAAAATTTGACAGATGTATTACTTTTATAGTCATCTGTCATTAACTTAGATTAGAAGGCTAAACCCATGTCAGAGACCAGACCATCTATAAGGAGGAGCCACAAAGAGGGTGAAATAAGTGTCCAAAACATGTTTCAAGGAGAAATGTGTTAGTTAAATTTGTCTAGTATTACACAATATCTCAATTTAGCCATTTTGCGACCTTTGATAAGTATGTGGTTTCTCGTGAATAAAGCTTTGTGAATTTCTTTGGTTTTGCTTAATGAATTTTTCATAGGAAAAACACAAATTGTGCTAAAACATATATTTGGCCTATGAGAGAGAGAGAGAGAGAGAGAGAGAGAGATATCTATCTATCTCCCGGTGGGTACCTGTCCACCTTCCCAGTAGGGGTCCTTGGGCAAAAGACCCCCTAACGCCTCACCTGCCTACCTGGAATATGAGAGTGACACGAACTAGGAGAGTCATGCCGACTCGGACGTCGCCCGGATTAACAAGGTCCGCGCCAGATGTTGGGGAACCAGGACAATCTGACGATAAGTGGGCTACTGGAACAAACCATGCATGGACGAGACAAGAGAACCTGGATTTGATGGAATGCTACTACAACAGTAGACCTAATGAGAGGGGATATATGAAACGTATGAGGGAACTATGGATGGACAAAAGACCTACATCTGCACTAACTGAGAAACAGCTAGTTACCCAACGCTTCAACATAGTAAAGAGGCAGCTGCTCTCACAACTGGAGATAGACCAACTCCACATTACCTCCCGGACTCAAGAAGAAGACCCAGAAGAACAACTAGATGTGCAGCCAACACCTGAAGCTGTAACTTCACTGCCACCCCCTCCATTACAGAGCACAGCAGCTGATATGAGGCATAAGATCATGGATAAACTAGCTACAGTCAACCCTTGAGACCGATTACCAAGGCTCGTGGGAGAAGTACCATCAGCTAGTATACTAGAAGATGCCAGTAGAGCCCTAATGACAATTCCTACTACCACCATAACTCAAACCAATGAACTGGTATACGCTACAGCCTCTGTAATCCTGGAGATGCTTGGCTACACAATCAAGAACAACAGCAATACATACCCCCCCTGGAAAATGAGGTTGGAGGATAAGATCAAGGCAACCCGGAGACAAGTTAGCCGGCTGGTGGAACTACAGAAGGGTGTAGAGATTAAGGATAAGACTCGGCTACTGAAAAAATACAAGGGCTGACTCCATCTGAAGCCCTAGAGACTGCTAAACAAAGGCTCACAGCACTGGCCACCAGGCTAAGGAGGTACACTAGAGAAGCAGAGGCCAAAAAGATAAATGTCCTGTTCTCCAAAGAACCATCCAAGGTGTACTCCCAACTGCAGTGCAACAACACAATAACAGCAGAGCCACCAACAGCAGAAACTGAACAGTACTGGAAGAACATCTGGGAAAAAGAGAAGACTCATAACATCAGTGCAAAGTGGCTTCAGGACCTGAGAACAGACCACAGCAACCTCCCGGAACAGGAACCAGTCACCATCACAGTAGCAGACATCCAACAGTGGGTCAAGAACATGAAGAGCTGGACAGCACCTGGCCCAGACATGATCCACACCTACTGGCTAAAGAAACTAACAGCAGTGCATGAACGCCTAGCAGCACAGATGAACCAGCTGCTAGCAGCAGGCTCCCACCCGGACTGGCTAACAGAAGGAAGGACAGTGCTGATCATGAAAGACCCCCACAGGGGAACAGCACCATCCAACTACCGGCCAATAACTTGCCTCCCCACAACATGGAAAGTTCTATCAGGCATCCTAGCCGCCAAGCGACAGGACCACATGGGCCAGTACCTGAGCACAGCTCAGAAGGGCATTGGGAACAACACCAGAGGTTCAAAACACCACCTGCTCATAGATAGAGCAGTCACCCAAGACTCAAGGTCTAGACAGACCAATCTGAGCACAGCCTGGATTGACTACAGGAAAGCCTACGACTCAATGCCGCACACATGGATCTGTGAATGTCTGGTGCTATACAAAGTCAACAGGACACTAAGGACCTTCCTCAAGAGCTCAGTGGGACTGTGGAAGACAACACTGGAAGTCAACTCAAGACAGCTTGCACAAGTGGCCATCAAGTGCGGCATATACCAAGGTGATGCGCTGTCCCCGCTGCTGTTCTGCATTGGCTTGAACCCCCTCAGCCAGATAATCACAAGGACTGGATATGGATACAAGTTCAAGAGTGGAACTACCATCAGCCACCTCCTCTACATGGATGACATCAAGCTGTATGCTAAGAATGAACGAGACATCGACTCGCTAATCCACCTGACACGGATCTACAGTGAGGAAATTGGGATGCCATTCGGACTGGAGAAGTGTGGCCGGATGGTAGTAAATAGAGGAAAGGTAGTGAAGACTGATGGGGTGGAACTACCAGCAGGCCACATAGCAGACATACAGACCAGCTACAAGTACCTTGGCATCCCACAGTCACATGGGAACCACGATGAGGAGGCAAGGAAGATAGCAAAATCCAAGTACCACCAGAGGATAAGACAGGTCCTGAAGAGCCAGCTCAATGGGAAGAACAAGATCCACGCCATCAACAGGTACGGTCTGCCAGTCATCAGATACCCTGCCGGTATAGTGAGCTGGCCAAAGGAGGACATGGAGGCTGCCGATGTGAAGCTCCTCACAATGTATGGAGGTTTCCACCCCAAGTCCAACACCCAGAGACTGTACACCAGCCGGAAAGAACGTGGGCGGGGTTTGGTGAGTGTCAAAGCCACTGTCCTGGATGAAACCCAGAGCATCCAGGAGTACATCAGTAAGATGGCACCCAAAGATGAGCTGCTGAGAGAGTGCCTGAGGCAGCAGCAGACATGGGAGGAAGATCAAGCAGAAGAAGTGTCATGGCAAGACAAGACCCTGCATGGGATGTACCATCGACAGATAGCTGAGGTGGCTGACATTGGGAAATCCTACCAGTGGCTGGAAAAGGCTGGACTAAAAGACAGCACTGAGGCACTGATCATAGCAGCACAAGAACAGGCACTGAGCACCAGATCCATTGAAGCAGGGGTCTGCCAAACTAGACAGGACCCAAGGTGCAGACTGTGCAGAGAGGCCTCAGAGACAGTCCAACACCTAGTGGCGGGATGTAAGATGCAGGCAGGAACAGCATACACTGAACGGCACAACCAAGTAGCTGGCATTGTGTACAGGAACATCTGCACAACGTATGGGCTAGACCCTCCCAAGACCAGATGGGAGATCCCACAGAAGGTCGTGGAGAATAACAGGGCTAAGATCCTATGGGATTTCCAGATCCAGATGGACAGGCAGGTACTGGCCAATCAACCAGACATCGTGGTAATAGACAAGGACCAGAAGACAGCGGTGGTGATAGATGTAGCAGTGCCAAGTGACAGCAACATCAGGAAGGAGGAGTGTAAGAAGCTGGAGAAGTACCAGGGCCTGAAAGAGGAACTAGAGCGGATGTGGAAAGTGAAGGCCAAAGTGGTCCCAGTGGTGGTAGGAGCACTCGGGGCTGTGACTCCTAAGCTGGGAGAGTGGCTCCAACAGATCCCAGGAACAACATCAGAGCTCTCTGTCCAGAAGAGTGCAGTGCTCGGAACAGCTAAGATACTGCACAGAACCCTCAAACTCCCAGGCCTCTGGTAGAGGACCCGAGGTTGAGATGACACATACCACTCATAGGGGTGAGAGGGGAATTTATTTTTATTTATATATATAATTTCTCCATGAAACTATCCTTCCCATAAAAGGGAATAGCTATGTATAACACTATCATTTTAGGTAAATGTCAAAGCAAATAAAAATATCACCTTGTGTCTTCATTGCATGAATCTATGTTGTGCTGTTTGGCAGCATACTTCCAAATGGTAGTTGAGTGTTTGAAGAAATTTAATGAAGCTGGTGGTAGCATCCAAATGCTGTTAGAATGATTCATTGGAGTAAAATTGTGTGCCTGACCAAGACAAGAGATTACAAAGATGCATGGAAGAGCTTGCTGATATAATAGAGGTGATTGTTTTGGTTTTTTATGACCCCCCCCTTTTAAACTTTTTTTTCCTCTTCTGGCCCAAGGTTTACGTAGCATCCCATTGACAGAATGTGGTCCCAAGAGCAATTCTGCTTGTTTAAATATATAGAAACAAATTAAAATTTAAAGGTGATTAATTACGAAATAGGAACTTATTAAAAATATAGCATCACACTTTATTGGTTTCCCCACAAAATATAATCCTATAGATAGTTCCTAAAATTAATGTTAAAGTCAGCAATGAAGTGCTTCCTCATTTAAAAAGATCTTTGCTGGAAATAGAGAGAAACTCAATGCACAGAAGCATAATTGTGAAAGGGCTCTAGACAGGCACTGACGATCCAGCCCTGCCAGGTGTTGAGCCCATCTGAAAGAACCAAGCCCAAAAGAAGTTCAGCAGAAAAAAATCTAGTTCAAAAGGCTCCCTGTTCCATCCCAACTGTGTTGCCCTGGTGGCATGAAGAGTACAGAAAGTTACCCTACCTGGCCAGCTGGGGAATCTTGTGCTGTAGGAGAAATATCCAGAAGTCATAAAGTCAGCGTTATCAGCTCTACACAGGCCACTCTCATGACCACCACCCTCTTATGTGTAAAGTGCATTCTTGGGTGAATTGCAGGTATTGGGGGAGACTGGAGAGCATGATTTCCAGCCAGCAGAAATCTTCACCAGCTGTGAAAGACCTAAGGGTGCTCTAAATTACACTGGGAGCCACCTTTTCCCTCACTCTGTCGGCTATGCCACATGTCGCTTGGCCACAGTTTGTGATGAAAAACAAAATGTGAGGGAGGAAGGCAATACTAATCTTGTGGTATTAAAATACTTTTACAGGTGCCCTTTACAATGGATAAAAAGTTGAATGGCTGTGCTGCCTTGTAACAGAATCCATGTACTAGTTTGACAGAGACCATTCTCATTCCCAGAGTTCTGACCATCCAAGATCCTGTCCTAGTTAGTGCTTGACATAATATTACCTGGGGATTGGCTGATTTTGAGTTTTAGATTCTGTGAAATTTTTGTCACCTTGGTGATAAAGTCAGAACAGAGTATTTGTAATGATACAAATGCTGAAACCTAAACTTAAGTGAAGGGGTTACTCTTTTAACAACTCACTGCTACTTGTAAAGTGAAGGTAATGAGATGGCCACTCTGTTTCCCTCCCCTCACTTTCTTCTATGGGTTTTTTGCTATGATGTTTGTTTTTTCCCAAAATGTTCCGATGTCAAAGAAACCTTCTAGCAGGTTTTGTTACTTCAGTAATTGATGAAACACTGAAATTTTCTGGGGTACATCTATTGAGCCTTTTGAATTGTCATTATGTTGCAGTACTCAGGACAACAGTTGGAATTAAAGCCAAAGATAGTCTTGAATCGTTTGGTATTTGGGTAACTAATGAGCTCTACAGACATTTCAAAATACCCTTTTCCCCCCTTTAATGAGCTGGGACTTAATCTAGTCTATTTTTCTCATATATAATAAAAGTATCCAATATATAACTTTCCCTCACTATTGCAAAGAGTATTTTTAAAAGGCTAGAGACATGGTTTTTGCAACGAAGAGGAGATTTTACTGGGTTTCCTTTTCCTAATGTTAGATTCTTGCCCATTTCCTTCCTAAAAATCTGATGTCTTCAGGAATAACGTTTTGTTCAAACTATCACATCATGAACTGTTCTCATTTCTTTACTCTGCTTTTCGCCACTTAAAAATTGCCTGTGAATGAAACTAAAGGTTTATTACTAAATGGATTATATTATTTAAGAATCATTTTTCAAATTGTTAGCAGTGACACTGCAAGAAAACTACTCAAATGCAGAAGAAAGAAATTAAAGATTAATAATGAAATAAAAATCAGTAACCTGTCTGGAAAAAGACAACTTGCTTGAAATCTTTAACCACAAAGTACTTAAGTCATTACTAAAATATAATTCAATTGACTATTTTGGCTTTCTTCATTGAAATGTTAAATGAAAGCACTTAGAAAATTAAAAGAATGATATATAATTTTTAATGGAAAGCCCCACATCAGTTCTCATCACATCAGTCTCAAAACTTCACACAAGACAGATCTATTACCTGTTATGTTTTGTTTGTTAGCTTTACATTAAGGATTACATTTCTCTTGTGGCAGTTCGGTAGTAAAGACAGAAATGGTTTCCTTTGTCTTGCTGAGGGGCTTCCATTCCAGTGGAGTGTGAAAGAAGAACATCACTTTTTGGGGGCAAGATGGTTGAAAATCATAATATTAGCATTGTTAAATTTAATTAAAGTTTTCAGCTGGATTTCAGTGTGTAAGTAGCAGAGAAATCTTCCCCCCTGTTTTGATGAATATGCTGAGTTGTATATTTGCAGTTTTGTTTTAAGGACAATATAGGGGTTTTAATGAGATTCATTCTCCCAGTTCTCTGATGTGCTGTTGAAAATCCCACCCTAACTCTCTACAGATGCACTGTGGGGCACATTATCTAAGGATGTCATAAGATGCCTCCTTCTCTTTTCACCCCTGCACCAGGGTGAGCCTCCGTTCTAGCTCTTGCACTTTCTTGAGGGCAAGAACAGTTCAATGGTAGCACTCCAATGGGAGCTACTCTCCCCAAAAAAGGACAAGGTGAAAGGCGAGCCATGATCAGAAGGTACAATAGGACTATAGCACTGGAAGGGACCTTGAGAAATCATTAAGGCCGGCAGCCTGAGCTGAGTCAGGACCAAATAAATGTAGAGCATCCCCATCAGTTGATTGTCCAGTCTGTTTTAAAATGGAGACCAGAATTGTCTTACAGCAGAGGACATAATTATTGCATCCTACCTAAGAAGTAATAGTGATTGGATGTCCAAGGACCTCAAGGAGGTATTTGGCCTCCTGAAGGCTCATGAGAGGTAGTTAAAGCTCAGGACATGATGTCAAATCTTAATGTGATCATTTGGGGCAGCTTCTTCAAAATCATGTTGTTATTATTATAGTCATTCTGTCTTCTGGTGATAGAGAATACTGAAAATCTTGTTCAGCATCTCCTTCTTATATGCATCATCTTTAGTGTGATTTTTTTGCTGAATTTCTTAATGATTACAATAAAATTATCAAAGAAAAGAGCCCCAGATAATTTTCCTGTTCCTTTTATGTCATGTCCTTCACGTAAGACATTTATTACTTATTGAAAAAGCCATTGTCATATACAGCTGTTGTGAATTCAGCCTGTTCCTGTTCTGAGTGCTTATTGTCTGTCATGGTTCCAATAACACCAAAATGGCATGCTTCTTTTTTGTTTTGGCTAGAAAGTAGGAAGGTACCTTTGTGTTCCAGTCAAAGTGTTTGGTTAACAGAAGCACAAGAGCCTAAGCCACAAAAGCTGAAAAGGGAAATTTGAATGTATTTTATAGCAGCGGATCTGTAATAAAAACAGTAAAATCCAGTGTTTAAGTTTTATAGAAATAATTTAATGACCAGCTGCAGCCATAAACACCTTTGCATTTTGATTGGCTCTTACCTCCTCCATCCAGTGATTAATAGCTTTACAAAAGACAAACATATTACATTATTCCTTAAGTATAGCATCCTGTTTTAAAGACTGCTTTAATATGGTTAAAATGTTTTGAAGCTGTTCTCTTCAAAGGGATATTTCTGTTGTCCTCCCTTTGTCATTAATTCTTGTATATTTTCATGATGACTGTAAATATATACAATTTCACATTAACGTTTCTTCCCTACAGCAGTATTGCTTTGTCATGCTTACTATACTGAACAGCTTCATCTGAGTAACACTGAATGTTCTCACAAGTTGCTTCTATCAAAACAGAATGGCAAACATAGGATGGAAATTTTATTTGACAGAAATTGGCGAGAATAAATAGCAGGTTCTTCCTTAAATGGAATCACAAACGTGATGGGCTGTGTTTGTAGATAATAGTCATAGCCTCACTTTGGGAGATGCCAGCAGCGCTGGAAAGCTTTCTGTTATGAGGCGATCTCATGTATGTACTCCTCTCCATGACTTTGCTGACCAGTCTGGGAAGAGGCAAATCACAACCTGACCTCTCTCCTTGCCTTCTGAGAGATGACAGGACCAAGGTACAGACCCAAGGAAAAGGCATCTAGAAGTTCTTCCTCATGCCCCTGTGAGGCTACCTGCAGTCTTATTGTGAAGAGAAATATGCACAGAACTTTAAAAATACTCCGTGTAAGATTTCTGTAGGTGAATTTAGTGTTCCTAGAATGTGCCAGATTGATTGCTCTTGGTATCAAAATCAATTGATTTAGCACAGTGGTTACCAACCTTTTCCTTTATGTGGACCACGACATCTTCACTGAAAGGTTTTGTGGACCACCACGTAAGCAAGCCAATTTGAACATTCTTTTAAATATAGCCTATGGCTGATGGGAGCCAAATTTGTATATCAAGGGGTTTTTAAAACACAGCTATTTCTAGTAATGTATTATGCTCATTCACAAACATATTGCATTCATCACAGTAAATTTACCTTCAGTAATTATCCTTCCCTGTCTCTATGGACCACCTGCAGTACCCTTATTGACCACCAGTGGTCCACAGACCACAGGCCGAGAACCACTTGTTTAGCAATAAAACACGTACAGTACAAGCAACAGATGTTCAAGTTTCTCCGTGTCTGAACCCTGACAGAGTATGATTAAAAAAAAAACCAACAAGGAGCTGTGTGGCACTTCAAGACTAACAGATTTATTTTTTGCATGAGCTTTCGTGGGAGAAGATCCCACTTCCTCAGATGCTTCGAAGATGGGTGAACTTACAGAAAGGAATGAAACTAAATGCAAGCGGGTGTAAAACATAGGATCAGGTCATACAGTAACAGCAAATCAGAGCAGTTTTCAGGTTCAAACCATGGGAAGCCTGAAGTCAAATTACCCTTTGTAATGGGAAAAGAACCCATAGTCTCAATTGAGTCCTGCTTTCACAGAATTTAGCTTGCATATTAATTCGAGTTCAGCTGTTTCTCTTTGAAGTCTTGATGTCCCAGCTACATCTCTAACGAAAGTCGTTAACAAATCAGTCAGTCATCGAGTGATTCCGAAGATGGAGGTGCTCAGCAACTGGTTTCTTTGTTCTTTGATTTCTGATGTCAGCTCTGTGCTCATTCAGCCTCTTACACAGCGATCTTCCTGTTTGTCCAATATATAAGGTGTTGGGGCATTTCTTGCACATGATGGCATAGACCACATTAGTAGATGAGCAGGTAAATGAGCCTTTGATGGAATAGCAGGCTTGATTAGGACCTATGATGGTATCTGTTGTGCAGATATGTGGGCAGACTTGGCAGTGTGGTTTGTTGCAGGGGTGTGTGCCTGCTTCAATGTTTCTGTTGTTAGATCTGTAGTTGCTGGTGAGAATCTGTTTAAGATTAGGGGGCTGCCTATAAGCAAGGAGTGGTCTGTCTCCTAACGCTTGAGAGAGAGAGAGGGATCATCTTTTAGAATAGGCTGTAGGTCCTTAATGATCTTTTGCAGAGGTCTGACTTGGGGGTTGTATGTGGTGACTAGTGGTGGTCTGTTGCATTCTTTCTTGGGTGTCTCCTGTAATAAGTGACTTCAGGGAACCCGTCTAGCTTTTTTATGGATTTTAGGTAGTAGATAGAACATCCCTCATCCTAAACACACCACACGATCCATTGTCTACAGCCAAGCCCTAAGATATAACCGCATCTGCTCTGATCCCTCAGACAGAGACAGACATCTTGAGGATCTCTATCAAGCATTCTTGAAACTACAGTACCCACTGGGGAAGTAAGAAAACAAATTGACAGGGCTAGACGGGTTCCCCGAGGTCACCTATCGATTTAAAATATTCAATAATGCGTAATTCAGCATGAATTTTTCCTGAATTGTTCCTATGACAACTTACTCTCACCACTAAAATGTACACTTTATATTCAGTCTGAATTTGCCTAGCTTCAACTTCCAGCCACTGAATTGTGTTACACCTTTCTTTGCTAGACTGAAGAGTCTATTATAATATTTGTTCATTGTGTAGGTACTTACAGACTACCATCAAGTCAGCCCTTAATATTCTCTTTGTTAAGCTAAATAGAGCAAGCTTCTTGAGTCTGTCACTGCAAAGCATGTTTTCTCACCCTTTCATTGTTCTCATATTCTTGTCTTGATCCCTCTCTACTTAGTTAATATCCTTCTTGAATGGTGGACACTAAAACTGTACGTAGTATTTCAGAAGCAGTCACAACAGTGACAAATACAGAGGTAAAATAATCTCTTCTCACCTACTTGAAAATCCCATGTTTATATATCCCATGACTACATTAGCTCTTTTTGCTTCCTTGCGAAAGTGAGAACTGATTATCCATCATGCGTCCCAGAAGTTCTTCAGAGTAACTGCTTCCCAGGATGGAGTCCTCCATCCTGTAAGTACGGCCACCATTCTTAGTTACTAGATTTTCATTTAGCTTTATTAAAATGTATCTTGTTTGAGCCTAGGTTACCAGGTGATCCAGATCACTTTTAATTAATGACCTGTCATTGTCGTCATTTACAACTCTCTAATTTTGGGCTCATCTGTAAATTTTTATCGATGATAATTTTTTGTTTTCTTGCAGGTCATTGATAAAAATGTTAAATAGCATAGGGCCAAGAATCAATCCCTGTGGGACTATGCTGCAAACACATCTCTTCAATGACAATTTTCCATTTACAGATACATTTTGAGACCTATCAGTTAAAACCCATTAGTTTTTAATCCACTTAATGTATGCCATGTTAATTTTTCACCTTTTTGTTACTTTAATCAAAATGTGCTATGCCAAGTCAAATGCCTTAGAGAAGCGTAAGTACGTTATGTCAACACTATTATTACTTTTATGAACCAAACTTAAAATCCTGTCAAAAAAAAGTATCAAATTAATTTGACAGAATCTATTTTCCATAACCCCATGTTGACTCACATTAATTACTTTACCTTTCTTTTGGTCTTTATTAATTGAGTTCCATATCAGCTGCTCTATTGTCTTGTCCTAGATCTATATTAGATTGACAGGCTCTTTATTACCTGGGACATTGTGTTTACCCTTTTTAAAAATTGACATAACACTGGTTTTCTTCTAGCTTTCTGGCAGTTCCCCAGTATTCTAAGGCTTATTGAAAATCAACATTAATAGTCCAACGAGTTCCTCAGCCAGCTTTTAAAACTCTAGTATGCAAGTTATTTGGACTTGATGAATTGAAGATGTCTGATATTACATTCCTTTAACCCATTTGCTTTTTTATAATGTTAAATACCAAGGGTATTTTAGTGCTGGCAAGATGAGAACACCAGCATACGTCACTGAAATTGAAGGCCCCCATAACCACACAGCTTGATTTTCCTACACTTTCGAAATAGGTGGGTAAAGAAGAAATAAACCTGTTCCCTACTGTGATTTGGGGATCTGCAGCAGAAACCAACTGATACCCCATCATGTGCTTTATCTGGTAGTATATTGCAGGGGAGCAGCCAGAAGAGGTTTTCTGGCAGAGCCTGTAATTTCGTCAGGTGGACTGGAGGTCGCTACCTGAACTTCCTGCTTCTGGCTGTCTGACCAGAAGCAGGAAATTAGGATGCTGTGGATGCTTCAGTTACCTTGGCAACTGGAGCACCCAGCAGCTTAGTGATTCCCTTCTGGTCGCTTTCCCAAACTTTCTACTTCCAGTCACATGGCTAGAAGCAGGAAATTCAGATTGCGACCTGCCGAAACCTGTCTTACACTCCTGCCAGAAATTGCCTGATGCTCTGAACTTAAGTGGAGCATTGGCAGCTGAAGGAACAGATTAGATGCGCCTGCTTTCAAAGTGGGTGGGCCAGGCCTACTCGTAGCTACACCACTGGCACATTGATCCATAAGCATTTGAGAGAATGTTTTCTGAGTTATAAATAATCATGTAATGCCATTTTAAAAACAGAGTGCCATTCCCATTTATCCTTTTTTCCACTTGCTCTTTCCTATATAGGGTATAACCATTGATTTTAACATTCCAGTTGTGTGAGTCATCCTACTGGATTCAGTAATGCCAACTAGATTGAATTTATGCTCATCAATGACCAATTCCCACTCTTTTATTTGTTACCCAGGTTCCCAGCATTGGTGTACAGCCAATTCAGGAACTCCTCTTTATGTCCTTTGGTTCCTTGATTAATTTTCTTCTCAACATCTTGATTTACTAAGCAAATGCTCATATCGTCCCTCTTTTTACCCTTACCGTTTGCTGATAGTTTCAGTCCCCTCCTGCCTATTCTAGATAGCTTGTGTCAGGAAATTGGTTCCCCTTCTTCTGAGGCAGAGGCCATTCAAACTATACAGACTCTTCTCTCAATAGAATGTCAGCCAATTTCCACAAAACCAAAACTCTCCATCCAGATCACTTGGCTAGCCAGTATTTCACTTTCAGAATCTTCCTTTATCTGTCTTCCTTTGCTTGTGGAACAAGAAGGAGATCAGAGAAGATTGCTTGAAGATTTTTCTTCAGCATGCTTTGAATTTCCTTGAAGTCTTCTACTGTCCTCAATATATCTTGTGATACAGTATTAACAGTATTGATATGAGCTGTCACCAATGGATCCTTGTTTATTGACTTCACAAGCCTATCTAGAGATAAAGTGATATCTTGTGTTTTGGCTCTGGGAAGGCAACGTGTTGGCCTGTTCTCTGTCCTATCCTTGCAGAAAATTCTTTTGATTTTCCAGATACCAAGTCTCCACCAAGATCGTTAGTCTTCTTTGGGCTGGTGGAGAACTCTTTGCAAGCAAGCTTTATTTCCTTACAGATTGGTCTGAGGTGCTATTCATATGTATATCACATACTATCTTTGTGGTTGCCCACTTGTACAAAAATATTATTGAAAAATTATAACTGTTTTCTTGTGAAGTACTGTGGCTGCAGAAGTAATAATGCCAGCTATGCTGAGAGCTCTGTGACTGACTAGGAGATACGTTTTGGTCAATATGTAAGGCATTTTGTTTTGGGGGCACCACACTTTGTATTGTAACATTTGTTTTGGCATGTGAGCTTTATTTTGTGCTGCAGTCTCCATTGTGGGTTAAAGCACCCATTTTACAGGAGGGGCTAGATATTTCATTGAATAACTGTGTTTGAGAAGTTGACACAGAGCAAACAGGGCCATCAGCTCAGTCTCTCAACTACTGGTCAGTCCACTGTGAACTCTTGATACAGACACTGGGCTTAGGACAGCAGCTGGAGTGTCTCAAACCCACACATGCCAAAAGGTGTCAAAGGCTATGTTTCAGTGGCAATGCTTTTTTTTTTTTTTTTTTTTTTTTTGAAGTGTCTGCTGCCACGTCATAGGAAAGGGCTGGAGGAGACAGAAGGCAGGAGAAAGTCTGCCTACCCTAAGGACACTGACCAAACCCAAGACTCACAGTTCAGATCAGACTAGAGCGTTGGGAGCTATGCTCAGGTTTGTTTTTTTTCCCAAAGTTCTATATCCTTGGTGTTCTTCATGAGTTAAAAATTCCTTTACTAAGGGTATGTTCTTGCTTGCCTGCTAGTTTGCCCCTGCAGGGGTTAACTGAGAAACTCAGAGTACCTAAGGCTCGGTGGAGCTATGAGGCAACATATCTAAGCAACAGGAGGCTTTGGAAAACTTTGTGACCATGATTATAGGTAAGCAGGGTCCAGCTGCCAAAGAAGTGTGTCAGTTATGGAGTCTGCTCTTGGGAACAGAGCTGGCGCAACACGGTAAGCGAGGTAAGCATTGCAGGGGGGCGCCGATGTTTGAGGGGCTCCAATATGGGGACTGCGCTGCTAGACCATCGTGCTGCACTGCTGATGTCACTTGTCTGCCTGGGCGTAATCAATCTGTCATCTGCTGCATTGTAGGGTGGCACCAGAAACCCTAGCGCCGGAGCTGCTTGGGAGTGTCCCTGAGAGACCCAGAATTAAAAACAGTGATCAATCACTGTAGACCCAGGACACTTAGAAGTCCATAGGATTCTGTGATTAGATCCACTCACAACATGTTGGCTACCATCCGCTGGGAACCAAACCAAGAAAGCTAGTGTGAGGTCAGAATCTGGTAAACATAAAATTCAAAATATTTAAATCTGGGTGTCTAAAGTTGTGCTAAAACGTCCCTATTTAGGTCCTACAATGTGTAGTTGCTATTTCAAAGGTACTGGTCAGTAATTTCAATGGATTTTTGCTTGACACTTCTGAAAAGCAGGCAATTTTTGTTCTGGTGCCTAAATATTAATTCAAGAGCCTAACTCTAACCATCCAGATTACAAGATTTTGACCAAATGTTGTCTTCATCTTAGAGACAATGGGCTAAAATCATTTTTGATGCAACTCCATTGTATTCAACAATTTATCTGGCCCAACATTTTCAGTGGAAACAAATGTTACAGCAAGGAAATACTCCCCAGTGCTTTTATAGTTCTCAGGAGAATAGTCATCAGATGTTCATCTACTTCTTAAAAGTACAGATTCCTTGTTGTTAGCAGTTTTTTTATTGGTTATCATCACCAGTGCATCACTATTTGGGATTTCTCAAACACAGACAGTCATTAATCATTCAGTAATAGCAGTGGGAGTCTGTTGTTTAAACATGCCCATAAGAGGATTTAGAAACAAAATACAACTTGGGAAATTCAAACGAGGAATTGTCCAAAGCTCCAATAAAAAGCGGAAGATATCAGGACATTCTCCTTCTCTTTCTATTGCAAGTTTACTTAGTCATTTTGTCTTTTATGTGTTTGATTTGGGGAAATAAAAGAGAAAATAAGAAGAGGGTGAGTGTTTTATTGTTGATGTATTGTTTCTCAAGGGACATCAAACTTTTTAAGTTCCAAAGGAGCAGCCATGTTAGTCTAGTAAGACAAAAAAAGCAAGGAGTCTTGTGACACTTAAAGACTAACAGATTTATTTATCACATGAGGTTTTGTGGGAGAAAATCCCACTTCGTCAGACACTTTGAAGTGGGGGAACTTACAGATTTGGATGAAAATAAATGTAGGGGAGTGTAAGATACAGGATCACGTCACACTGCAAAAGCAAATCAAAGCATTTGTAAGGATTCAAACTCTAGGAAACATTTAGTTTGAATCCCTTCTAATGCTCTGATTTGCTGTTGCAGTATGATCTGATCCCATGTCTTACACTGCCCTGCATTTATTTTCATCCCATTCTGTAAGTTCCCCCTCCTCAAAGCGTCTGATGAACTGGGATTTTCTCCCATGAAAGCTCATGGGATAAATAAATCTGTCAGTCTTTAAGTGCCACAAGACTCCTAGGTTTTTTTTTCCCAAACTTTTAAAATATATTTGCAGATCCTTTTTGTCATCTGAATGCTCCTTTGTTGGAAACCTCCACACATGGGACATCTGTCCATCTCTATCCCATGTGTTATTTCATTTTTCCTTGCCTTGCTCAATGAGTACCATTCTTGTGATGAAGTCAGTATGGTTGTCTAGCTAGTATATCATTCATAACACAACTCACTGAGTTCTAAACTTAAATCTGCATTGTCTCTGATACAAAGTAGTCCTACAGAGGTTAAGTGTACTTGTGGGGAGAAGGAGGGTTTAAATTTCATCTCCCACATTCGGGCTCTGACGGTTCTAAGGTTTATATAACAAATATTAAAGCCGTGTAAACTTAATTTTTATTTCACAGACTTAGTGCATCAAAATATTCCATTAGCTTGTGCTTGATTTTTGCATCTTTCATGTTTCAGTTTATTTGTAATTTCAACAAATCAGCTCTTTTCAAAGAAAAAAGGTCTTGCTTTTGAGGCAGATATTATCACCTGTCAAAGACTCTCCTGACGAGGAGAGGTGCATTTTTGTTTGAAAATTCATATAGTAAAAAAGGGCCCCATTTTTCCTTTTCAACCAGCATGCAAAAAACTTACCCGGTAAGTCCTAGTGAGTTTTGTGTTTTATTGCAGCACAAATGAGTATTGAACATCTAAGATGCACTGTTTTTGCTTTCTATTAACCCTCACTATCATCCTTTCCTTGGACGCTATCACATGCCATCTTCCATTAGATATTGCACAAAAGACATGAGAAAAATACTTACAAAAATCACATCATTGACTTTAAAATATTTTTTGAAACCTAAAATAACTTCCTTTTTTCCCCCTATTTTAGTATCAGTAACAGGATATATGATCATGAAGAGTAAGAGTCAGATTCCAGATTTCCAAAGCAGGTGGAAAGCCACCTGGATGTGGCTCGACAAAGATTTCCCAGGGATGGGAGAATCCCTTAGGTGGCCAGAAGGCAAGGGTGTGTCTGCCTGTGATTGATCCTCAGCTTCAAGAGTAGTTGCTTCGTGCCATGAATAGTTGGGCACAAATTAGAGTCCAAAGAGCCCTGAGGATCATGCCAATATTTCCCAGGATTCTGGGCCCCTAAAAATCACCTTTGAATGACTGATAAGCAGCTCAGGATGTGGGCCAATAACTGGTGTATTGGATCAAACTGTTAGTTCATGTGATGCTTCAGAGGAAGGCAAACCCCCTCTCAATCCTCATTCACTCTTTTCTTAATGCACCTGGCCAGTTGTGCAATGCTAACCAATGAACAGCTGCTAACAATGAGGAAATTGTGCTTATAAGTAGCAGCTCTGGATCTGATGGTTATTGTCTTGTGAGAGTTTGAGGCACTGGGGACTTCTTTCTTGCCAGGATGCTTTTTTTCACTTGAAAATATTGTCTCTGTGTTGAATTAAACACTTTTATCTTCTCTGTTTATGACTTTGTGTGGAGATGGTTTCCTGAGAGAAGCCGTTTCTCCCCCACCCCTTTCATCTGGGAGTATTAGGAGTTTTACAGTAGAGAAATATCTGGGAATGGCAACAGCTATTTGTAGTATGATTCGTAATTTTTTCTAGTAGAGACAGTTGTCTGTGTTTACAAAAAATGTGCGTATGTGCATGTAAATTTGCATGTGTGGGTGCATTTTGTAGAGTATGTGTATTTATGCTCTGAGCAGTATATATCTGAGACACTCCCATTTATTGGATGTCCTCCTTGCAAACATCTTGTAATACTTGACAAAAAAATGTAAAAAATTAAACCAAACAGGATATGAAAATACAGTGCCAAAGAAGTGAGTCTTTAGGCGTGATTGAGACTTAGCTAATAGCATAAAGAACCTAATCTATGAAGGGAAGTCAGTTCCTTGGGTTAAGGAGGAATAAGCAGAAATACCTAACCCATGATGTTGTCCTAATTTGAGAAACAATCTGCTGTCCTTTGAAGCTTTTATTAAGCATGTGCCTCAGGGAGAACAGGTAAAGACCTCCACTTAACTTGAAATACCTCTCCTCACATCCTTTATTTCATCTGATTTTGCCAATCAACTCAACAGAAACAAAGCATATCTGACCAGGACCAACGAAACTAGAACCTGAAGAGCTAGCTTTGTAAACTCACCTGCTTTGACTGATTTTGAGCCAATCACAGACAGAAAAAAAGCACTGGTAGCACTGAGGAAGGTTGGTCTGGTATGTCTAATGAAAGCTGCCAAAGACTATTTGATGTTCATAAAATTGAAATAATCATTACTTGCCTCACCGAAGATCATCTTCCATCCACTTGGAAGAGTGCAATTTTCTGGCCAAAAAGAAATATACACTCAACACCGATGACTTCATGAATTACATCTTGCCCAGCACACCCTTTTCACATATTTTAAACCTATATTTTCTGGACAAGATTGTTGAGAGGTGTGTGACATTACCCATCATACTAGCTAGAGTGATGAATAGCTGTTCTCTCTTCACCCATCTAATCTGTGGTGCCTTTTACACTTCTTTCCTGTGAGAGTTACTATGTCTGGTCTGCTCTCACACAGCCTCCATCATGTAAATTATTCCCAGTTATATTGTGTGTCCTGCTGCTAGCCGATCTTGAATTACACTACTAAGTGACAACAAGAAATTCCCAGTCCCAGAAATTGACATCTTCTGCTCAGCTCTTTGCTGGACAATACATGCTCAGGTAAGTTGGTTGTTTTATTAATAGGAAATGATATGCACAAATCCTGTTACTTCCAAATGGAGTTTCCCAAACACTTGAATCCAAACACAGCAATTTAGGTATAACTATAAAGCAAGTTCATTATCTATGGAAGGATAGATTTTAAGTGACTAAGTAAAGAGACATAAATGTTAGAATTGGTTACAAGAAAAATAAAAGTAAAATGCAATTAATAGCTAAACCAACTAGAGTGAATTCAAAGCAAGATCTCTTGTACAATATTTCAGCAGTCCTGCTGGTTGCACTTCTTTCAGTGAGGATCCCACTGTGCATCCAGTGCCTCTTTGTTCTTCAGACATTGTTGAATGCATGCGCAGAAAGAAAACTCATGGAGCAGGTCCTCAAGGAATCCATTTTGAGGCATTTGGAATAGAGGAACAATCACATGGAACAGTCTGATCAATATGATTACCTTCTGTGAGGAGAGGACTGGCTCTGTGGATGTGGGGGAAGTGGTGATGTGATATGCCTTGACTTCAGCAAAACTTTTGATACAGTCTCCCACAATATTCTTACAGCAAGTATGGATTGGATGAATAGACTATAAGATGGATAGAAAACTGGCTAAATCATTGGGCTCATTATCTGTTTGGCAGCTGGTCACAAGCAGAGTGCCCCAGGCATCAGTTTTGTTTAACATCTCCATTAATGATCTGGAGGATGGGATGGATTGCACCCTCAGCAAGTTTGCATATGACAGTAAGCTGTGGGGAGTGGTAGATACTCTGGAGGATAGGGATGGAATACAGAGTGACTTAGACAAATTAGGGGACTGGAACAAAAATAACTTGATGAAATTTGACAAGGATAAGTATGGAGTGCTGTACTTAGGATGGAAGAATCCCATACACTGCTATAGACTGAGTACTGACTGGCTAGGAAGTAGTTCTGTAGAAAAGCTCCTGGGGTTACAGTGGACAAGAAGCTGGATATGAGTCAATAGTGTGGCCTTACTGCCAACAAGGCCTGCAGCTAATAGCCTCCTTTAGTTGGAGCATTGCCAGCAGATTGAGGGAAGTGATTATTCTCCTCTATTCAGCATTGGTGAGGCCTGATTTGGAGTACTGTGTCTAGTTTTGGGCCCTCCACTATAGAAAGGATGTGGAGAAATTGGAAAGAGTCTTGCGGAGGGCAACAAAAATGATGAGGTCACTAGAGCACATTACTTGTGAGGAGAGGATGACGGAACTAGGCTCCTTTAGTCTGCAGAATAGAAGAATGAGGGAGGATTTGATAGCAACCTTTAACTAACTAAAACGGGATTCCGGACAGTATGGAGCTGGCTGTTCTTTGGGAACTGTCTCCAGCTGAGGTTCAGGAGACAATATGTCTGTGTGGATGGGAATTCCAAGCTGTTTCTTGTTAAAATGTAGCATTTTCACCCATATCTCTTTTCCAGACAATGAATAGCCATTTAGCAGTTGATGGCCCATTTGGTCTGTTTACATCTGGCTGAAGTGTCGGCTTGTCTTTTGACTCTGAGGAACTGTTTTGGCCAGTTCACAGACTTGGAAATTTCCATGTAATTGAATTTTATAACTTTGCATATGATGTTGCCATACATATTGACTAGCTTGTTATGAGTTTCCAAATGATGCCTTAGAATGCACACTTGTACAAAGATTATTTTAATAATGTGCAAGAGGTGAATATAGGAATACCAACGAACACAGGGTGTTGGCAACCAAATTTTTATACGATTTGTCTTTTGACAGTGTCCATGAAGCTTTTCAGTAGGGCCTCACACCACCACACAGTAGAGGTTGTCCCACTGACTCTGAGAGATGATCTTCTGGCTTTGAATAAAAAATAAATTCCATGCTTATAGTTCTAGATTGCTCAGTTATTGACTCTACATCACATATGTTACATATATCATACCTGGAAGTACTAAAAGAGGGTAGCACTACAGTGGATCCTCTCATTCCTGTTGGAAATGTCCAAGAAAGTTAAAAGGCTCCTTTCTCTTTCTCTTTCTTATCTGGGTATCTCAGAGACCACCTTATCACCTCAGCATTCCAGGACTGGTGTGTTTCACAAATACAACACAACCTGCATTTTGGGTCTGCCTTGTGTCTTTAATGTTTGTTTCTATTGGTGTAATGGAGTCTGGTTACAATGAGTGTTCCTCAGGAGTCATTGGATACCATTGTGATGGGCACTGCAAACAGATTAACAAATTTTGATGTTTAAAATAATAACTCTCAATGGTCCTGGGCCAGATTTTGATCTGAATTTTTGTTAAACAGTGAGAAGCAAGGTAAACATTTCTGTAAATTATACAGGAAAACATTGTTATGCATAACTGATTGCTGTGGAAGGGAAGTTAGTAGTGAAGATTAGGACTGTTTGCACAAAATCACTCTTGTTTAACTTTTTCTGAAAGTCCTTTAGAGGTCTGACTTGGCCACATTTGGTGATGAAGCTAATCTCAGGATTGTAACTATTTTTTAAACACACATTAGTCTCCAAAATTTTCTGTGTGGAAACTGGAAATAATTTAACCTTATCAAATACAGGTCAGCTCTCCTTTTCTGAAAAATAGAAGGGTGTGATAGTGTGCTGAGTGGCCTTTTCAGAAACATGAATCTGCCCCCTCTCTTGTTGTATTCAGCTTTTCTTCTTGTAGTTTATATTTCTTTCTGGGTCATTCTTATTTTTGTTTAGTTAGCATGCTGTCCTTGATGTCCGCTAGTGTTCTTTTTAAATATATATTGAAATTAGATTTATTTTACAATACTGGATATGGACAGTCTTGCAGATTGTTACATATGAATAGTTCTTGCTCATGCAATGGTCATTTACAGGAGAAGGGGAATGTAGTATCAACCTTTAAGTATCCGAGAAATGAAACTTAATCTTGTTAGCACAAATATGTTATGAGCTTTATGTGAGAGCCTCCATGCATCTGGGTAATCCTGAGAGTTTTTACATCATTTTGTTGAATAAAGTTAATATGATCCATGAGTTTATTTAAAAAACAAAACAAAACAACAACAACAACAACAAAAACCTGAGAGAGAGTTTAGGGCTTTACCTCCTGATATTTTATAAGATCAATTCACAGAAAATTTCCGGGGAGGAAGCAGAATACCTTAATGTCAACATAGAATACTTTCCTTATTTCACTCAATCAGATTGGTAAATTCAGGATCCCAAAGTGGAATGTTTCAGATAGGCTTCTTTCTAGTAGTTAAATACAGGCCAGTCACCGTCACACTGTGTAATTAAAAAAGAAAATGAAAGATTGAAAGATACTGCATAGCCTTTTGTGAGTATTTACAAAGTTAAAAAATAGTTATGTCAGAATAAAAAAAGTAAAAATAGTTTTCAATTTCAGCATAATATTTTTAAACACCTCCTCCAAATGTCCTCTGGATTAATTTGTAATAGAGTGACCTATTTGGGTATCACAGTCACCACAGCTCAGAGCCTAGAGGAAGATTTTAAAAAATGCTGATCTTCAAGCTGCTCCCACTGAGAACTAAGTGCTGACTTCCTTTGAAAAATCTTGTTCCTAGGATTTAAGACTGGGGAAACAGCCCTTTTGCTAGTTGACATGCCTTAGAGGAAGCTGTTCATTTGGCCAAAGATTTGCAAAAAACAAGATGCTAAAGTTTGGCTGCTCTGTTTGTATTTAGGTATGTAAATAATTGGCAAAGTTGTCAGAAGAGCTATAAACTCAACACCTACTGACTTCAAGGAAAGCTGATGGATGTTCCCATTTGAAAAAATTGTATTCTAAAAATTCCTTAGGTTGTAAGATAATTGGAGCAAGGAACTTGTCTTCATGTATATATGTACCAAGGACAGTGTGAATACTATGTAAATATTAACAAGGTTAAATAGTTCTTCCAAGATCACACAAGCTGTTCACAGTAGATTTGTGACTAGGAACTCTTTGACTTCACTGGAGACAGGATTTCATCCCAGGAGCCCTTATTCTTAGACACTTGCTGTTTACAATATCTTAAAATAAGTTAATTAAAGCTAGTGCTTGAAATTAATGTAAATAGTCCCTTCCCGTACTGGAAAGCCAGAGACAATAATCTTGTTTTGCAAGAGCATGAGAACAAAAAAATGAAAATAACTAATTGGTGAATGAAACTAACTTCTCTGTCTTGAATCACAATCCATGCTGCTAAAGATAAACAAATATTATATGTTAAAGGTAAATTCACACACATGTGTACACTTGTACAAAACAATTATTTTAACTTGACAATATTCTGTTAAGACAGTTTGTCAAGCAGGAAACAAAATTTGTCCATGATATAAGACAGGTGCAAATAATCAATCAACAAAAACCTTTTACAATGATTTAAAAGAGTTCATCAGTTAATTACACATTCACTGGAGCAATGATAGAATCAAAGTAAAGTTACATCATTTATAGTTTCATTACCCAATTAGGAATAATACCTTTTATTTCTTTAATTGAAAGACTTTAAATTAGTCCCTTCACAATCTTCTAAGATCATGTCTTCTTGAGAGGAAGATATACACGATAGGATTGCTACTAAACTTGAAGGTCAAATGATTCTGTTCCATGCACAATATATTTCTTTCGCATCCACAAAGGACCAAACGTCATCCTATCAGATACAAACCTCTCCTGAGATCTATTTCAGCCCAGGAGTTTCTCTGTATTTTCATTCATACGTAGGTTAGATAATGACCTCTCACTAAGCCAGTTTGAGATACTGATCTGGCAAGAGTTTACCTCATTTCTAACTTCCCGTTATTCTCCTGTCATTTTGTTATGATGTGTTTCTAAGAACATCCAGCTTCTAGTTTCAGCAATGCTGAGTAGAGCATGTAGATCTGATCTGTTTCCCATTTTAGCAGGAATTCTGTTGATACATATTTAAAATAGATATGGCTTTTTTCAATGTGTACAACATGTCAGTTGTGACTTGCACTCACACCACTGTCTGAGAGAAGGAGGTACAAAGAACTTTGTCCGTGCCAAGCCCTGTGCATGGCCCAGCCATAATTTCAGCCCTGTGTAACCTGCATTCTACTTCAGAGAGAAGTATGCGCTGCAGTCTCCTAAGCCAGTGGTTCTCAACATTTTGCGGGTCGTGACACACTTAGCAGCATTGCATGACCCTACACGATGCACTAGACTATCCCTTCCCCCCATGCTCCTGAGGCGAAATCAAGCCATCTCCCTGGCTCTCTGTGACACACTGTGGTGTTGCGGCACAGTAATGCGTTCCAACACAGTGGTTGAGAACCGCTGTCTTAAGCAGTCACATTTTATGTAAGGCAGGCCGAAGACTAACTCCTACAATATAGCCCTACAAGAACAATTGGTCCTCTCCTAAAATACTGACTTAAGTGCTGAGACAGTGATTTTTAAAATATCCTAGAATATATTTATTTGCCTGTTAGAATTATCACTACCTCTACTTGTACTGTGCACTATTTATGTCACTTTGTCACCTCTTTCTAACTTCTTTAATGGGGTCTTCAAGGTGCAGAGGATTCTAGGTCCCTTATATAGGCCTAGTATGTTGACACCAAATATTAGTGCTATCTGGGAATTCTTTGAGATTTATGTGAAACTAAGGAGTGGTCTTGTTTAATTCCTAGAGTCCATATCACAAACATTACCACCACAATAACCCTCCCTCAGCAATGCAGAGACTTAGGACCTGCTAGTTCAACAAACATGTAGGGTAGAGTACCATATTGCTTTTAGAAGTGGTTTTGCCAGGGCAGGGCTGAGTCACACTGGCAGGGGATTTTGGGGAGTTTGCATTGCTGCTATCTATGCTATTCCTCATCTGTTGGCTGAGGGTACATTTTCCAGGGCTACCAGTCCGACAGTTTTCATCATCATGTAATTTGCTTTAATCAAAGGGGAAGGGCGTGTGCATGTGCACATGCAAACAAATATCATTAATTTGGGTTTTAAGACTTTCAGGTGATCCTAGATTACAGAAATCCTAGACCCCAGAAATCTTTTCCTGTTTAAAATGTTCATATTAACCCCTCACTTTCACCTTCATCCTACCTTCTACTTTGTGAATTATGGCCAGTTATACTCTGGAGGTAGATTGATGGTAGAGTTGATTGAAAGTTATGGGAAAAGCTGGAGAATAAACTGCTCTTGCTATGTTCCCTTCCTGTCAGGGTGGATTTCAAGTTACTGCTAGATGAACCACTCTTAAAATCACCATGATGGTTGCAAGCTGCTTTCAGCATACCTGCCACAAGGACCTGAAGGGACCATGGTTCCATGGTAGGATGATGGGAGCAGGGATGGAGCTGAGTGGAAATGTAGAGTCACAAGGCAGCCATGCAAATGAGCCTGCACTCTGCCAGGTGATGCGATATGAGCTGCTTTACAGGGCTGAATTCTCTGCTTATTCTTAGGTAGCGGAGCCAACTTTTCAGACTCTCCAACTGGTCCACTCCTAAAGGTTCAACAAAACTCTTGAGAGAAAGGAATCTTTCACTGGCTATCTGCTTGCAAATTTTAGGTTGTATTCCCCCAATATTTTGTATTCCTCCAATATTTTGTTTGCTCTGAGAACACTCGTGAGACTTAGAGATCCTGGTGCACTACACTTGCCCAAATGATAATTAAGAGAGGTTGTGTTTAGCACAAGTATTTGAAGGATGTAAACATCAAGGAACCAGAGAAATTATGTGGTTTAAGGAATTATAATCATGAGAAATAAGGGTGGTTTAGGGAATTATAATTAGGAGGAATTTATGCAGAATATCAAGTAAAAATTCCTAGTGGCAAGAAGTATTACACTGTGGGATGCTCTTCCTTAAGAGCTGGTAGAGTGACTTGAATTATTGAAAACTGATCTGGATAAAGCAAATGTATTTCCACAAAAACTACATTAAACAATGCACTGTCTTTTTTGTGTTAACAGAGCAAGGGTTTGAACCTAAACTTTGACTCCAAACACACTCACACTATGAAGTTGTTCTGAATCCAGATGTTGAACTGAGTTTTGCAAATGGACCCATCTTTATAAACTATCTTTATAAAGATATAAAGAAAATACCCAAATTTGAACATCGCTGTGCAGTTCAAAAGTCATTGCACTATTCAGATTGATGGCTTCGGTTTATCTTTAGTTTCTCAAGTCCAATCTTGCTAAAGTTGGTAGCATTTTTGCCATCCTTTGTTGATATTACCTAATTCGTCTTCTGCCTTGGAAGTCCTCCTATGAAGAATAACATCTCTTATCGAGTCCATTAAGCCAAGATAGATGCAGGAAATTAAAATGAGTGTTCAGTGACAAAACTGCGTTCAAGTAACCCAGCATCGTACCCTTTCAGGTGTTTTATTTTCCAGAAGTCTAGAGCTCCTGCTTTTAAGTTTTTCAATAATGAATTCCTGAAAGAGCTTTTGAGGTCAGTAGTGGCTGTGGCATAGCAATGTGCATTAGATAAAATGGAAGCTATACCACAAGATATCTGAGTTTTCAGGATATTTCTCTGACCTCTGATTTTATGGAATCTGATCAGATGTTGAGCACCATTCCATTCATTTCCCTACGTCTAATAGTTCCAGCTCATTAAGGACTATTTTTGTACAAAAGAGTTTGGCATACTCAACTTCTTAGCTCCACAGTCTGAAGATTTTAATATTATACTCCTGATGCCTGCCCAGTGTTTTTTGTTTTTGTTTTTTTAAGGTGTTTAACCCTATACTGTGTTACAGCAAAATCTGCAGATAGAAGCAGGGACTAGTTGAAGCACACCTTCTGTGTGGCTGCCATTGCTACCTTTTTAACATGAGCTCTGACAGTGGGGAATTTATGTGCTGGCAATCAAAGTGTTCAGCTGAGAGAAGTGGGTTAAAATTTCCCCTGCGTGGGTTAACATTTCCAGATTCTGTCCCCCAAATGAAACCACCTCGTCTCCCTTTCCTCCTTCCCTCCCTTCCCGAACTTGGTATGGCTGAGATCTGGAAATCGACTGAAACCTCATTGTGAGCTGGAGTTGCACAACAAAGGGCCATAGAGCATTAGAGGACAGAAGTCAGTGCAGTGACCCAGATTAAGATGTATTAGTTTTTTGAGCTAGCACTCCAACTCTGGCCAGGTTTGCTTTTTGTGGTGCT
The DNA here is from genome assembly GCA_007922195.1 of Podocnemis expansa. Taxonomy (NCBI): domain Eukaryota; kingdom Metazoa; phylum Chordata; order Testudines; family Podocnemididae; genus Podocnemis; species Podocnemis expansa. The sequence goes on along the minus strand of ML682116.1, from coordinate 1,423,050 downwards.
GTGTGTACAGTAGATATCAGTGGTGGTGCTCCCTCTGCTGGAAAGAGCCATATAGGAAGCTTCCTTCTGGGAGAGACCAAGCTGATTATGTGATGACATTTAGGGCTGTCCACTTTTGGTGATGTCAGACAGTACATGATGATAACACTTTAAGCACATGTCCCTTACCTGCATGCTCCAGATGGATATGATTGTGGCCTGAACAACACAGCTTATATATTGAAAATAGTCATTTCTAAAACCACACTAGACAAGTAACAAGTAGTAACAAGAATTAATTTCTTCCATTTTTTTTCCCTTTTGGGACATGATCATGAATATAAAAGCTAAACATCATTTAAATTCAGCTTAGATAAAATCTTTCAAATCACTTTTACATTAAAAAAACCTGCACTTACATGCTTTCAAAATGAGGAACTTGGGATTCTAAGTGTGGCAGACTTCATTTTACTTTATTTACTGCTAACTGTAAAAGAAAAGATTGGTTTTGTCTTTTACTATTTAAAATCTAGAAACCTTTTTGATACCTTGGATTTCAAGCCAGATTTGTACAAATTAAATCATTATTACAACATTCTTTCAATATAACACATTTCAACAAATCACATTACATTCCCCAGGATTCCTCTTTCGTAGTTTTGTGTAGGTTTTAGTAATACAATATTTCAAGACATTGCTGCTGCTGCCACTTTCTTAACATGTATCTCTAAACTAAGGTAGAGGATCTTTCATATGGCTTCAGCACACAGTGTAAGTAATCATTGTTAATATTCATGAATACAATTTCTAAAAATATCATATATCAGCAAATAAGTGAATATTAGTTTAATAATTAAGTTTGGATATTTAGTATTTTAATGTTAAACTCATTTTACAAACAGGCTGCTCTCATACACAGAATTTAACTTACAGCACTTTCATTGTTAATACAATATTTTAAATGTTAACTGAATAGAAGTTCCAGATAGATAAGTTTGTTAGACCAGATTTCTCAGTTATTTATTTATTTTTATAGTGCTCATTGGCTCTTCTGGTCTCCTAATTACTCTGACATTTATGAACTCAGAACATCCCTGTGTCAACTACAAAGATTGCTTACATGGAAAAATAGTAGTTCTCTATTTGTGCATATCTGTAAAGGGATGAAAGAGTTGCATTCTCAAACATAAGATGCTGGCACAGGCTATGGTCAGCTATGGTCATAGATCTTTGCCATTTTGATGTTTGGATGCGTATGTTACCTTGAATGCCACAAGCATTGAAAATCCATTGTCCCATAGGTATGTTGATATTAAAGGCATCCCACATTTCAGTGCTTGATCTGTAAGTGCTAGATATTTATCTGTAGCAGTAGCGTTTTATTTCAGAGGTTAGCTGTTGCATAGGTTTTTATTGTCTCTCAGAGGTGATTGACTTCTTTTGAAGACAAGCTTTAAGTCTCACTCCTTGCTGCAGGGAAAGACTATCTAATCTACTCATCACTGTGTATTAGTCTTTGGAGAAGTGTTCACAGGGGAGTTATTTCAGCAGTGTCAAATTTTCTTGAATAATATGTGTATTCATTTTGAATGGAAAGTGTTCACTGGCATATATCCAAGGCAGGAAACATGTCAAAACTATCTTCATTTACTTTCAGAGTCTATAAGATCAATTTTTAAAAGCATAACTTCAGTCTTGTCCTGTTTGTTGAACATTCACACAATGCTCAAATTGAAAGAAGCATCAAATAAGTGAGCCAGCTGCACAAGTCATGAGAGGCCTACAAAGTATGGGACCACACAAATGAGTGATCAGACAGGAAGGGTTATATTTCAGAAAAGTCAAGTAGTCATGTCAATGTTTTCCCCCTTGAACTGAACAAACTTCAGTACAAGAGAGGAGGTGGTGGGTTTTCAGATTCATGTGTCATGCTCCTGGCTGCATAGGTCCCAGCATAGTATAGCCATTCAAGGCCACTCTGTTGCATGACTTCTTCTGGTTTTTGAAAAATAGCCTTTGCAGTTGTGTGGGTGGCAAATATTGGGCTCTTTTGCACGTTGCCAACAGAATTATATCAGCCATTAAGTGAGAAATGAATTGAAAGCAACTTTAGTTGATTAACCTGTTTAAATTGCAAAAGACCCTTAGTGAATTTGAGATTGTTGTTCTTTCACATTTTCAGCCATGTCTGTGGTTACCAGATACCAAAGCATGGAAAGGAGGGCAGCAAAATATGAAAAGGAGGACATGGAGGAAATGTAGTATTAATATAACTATCATTACCATATTTTGTCATGGAAAATGAGTAACAATTAATGAATGAAGCATTAAAACTGTGCAATGTCATGTGTTTTTAAATTATTTTAAAATAAAAACATTATCAAATTTTTTTTTACCTAAAACTGGATTTTTTCATTAAATGAAAGTTTTCCACGACCCTTTCATTAATGTTCATGAGACTATAAAAAGTTAAAAATCCAAATTTGCAAATATAAACTTGAAAAACACCTAAAAAAGTTAAAAGAAAAAAAACCAGTTAACTCACCTCTCTTTTTTCATTTTCCACAGCAGCCCATTTTACAATTTAAAAAAATAGTCTTCAATTGTTTCTATCCAGTTCAAATGTGCCCCTTTATTTGTTTTACTTAATTGGTCCCTGTTAGTAATTTTATTTATGGTATACTTTATTTTTCTTTATTTTATTAGTGTCCATATTCCCCCCCCCCCAGTTTAACCCTTTTGTAGGGAGCAACAGGTCAAAAATTAAAGTATCTAATTTGGGATGGGTCTCAAATCCTGGACCCCTGAGATTAAGAGGCTCCTTCCCTACCAGTAGAGCTAACCAGACTGCTGTTGAAAGGCAGGAGCCAGACAAACCCACACACAAGAATCAGTCAGGGGATTTTCCTGACCTCTTAGTGACCACTGGTTTGTAGAGAGCTGCAATTGGGCTGTGTGTGCATCTGACTGCCTCCTAGTTCACTGCTCCAAAACCCAGCTGCTGGGGAAAGATCCTTCTGCTGAGCGCAGGAACTTGGTTGTTACAAGTTTTTTGTTAACATTCTGCTCATCATCAGTAAAAACCCAGACAAAAATCACCTATTTGTAAAATGCCTGCTGGACAGAGGACATGAAGGTAAAAAACAGGATATGTCCTCCTTTTGTCGGACGTCTGGTAACCCTAGCCATGTCACAGATTCTTCTTGTATTTTTTGACAGAGATACAGTACTGAATCAGCCATTTACTTATCCTGTCACTAAAGATCACTTACATAAATTTCTTCACATTTGAAAGAACTAATTACTCGCTCATATCATGAGGTTTGCCTACGTTTGCAAATTGAAGAATCACAAGTTACCTCCAAAGTTTGAGAGAGTAGAATAAAGACTTTTATGGATTTTTTGGGGAGTTGGTTATAATTTATTCAATTTGCATGGGAAAAAAGTCCATGGAACCTTGTCCGTCACAGAAGAAAGATTTGTCTCTCAATGCTGCAGTAGCTTTGCTATTTTGAGGCTTTTGTTGGCTAGTACCTTGCAACAGATGATGCAGGGAAGGGCTCATCTGGAGATTCCATATGTTTTGTCTGACAAAGCTTCTTTTCTTGCCCCTCATTTTTCTTTCCTCTCTTAAAGATATTTTTACAGCAGAGCTGCTGGCCTATGGCTTGCGTTTGTCAGTCTCCTTGGCATTTTGGTTCAGGCTACCAGTCTTTAATTCAGTGTTTCCCAATCAGTGTGCCACGGCAGACAGGTGTGCCATCAGGCCTGAGCAGATGTGCCACGAAATTTTTTGAAAAACTACTGAAAGCACTCTGGATTGGCTCATTGGCTCATGAGTTTATTTGGCAACTATATGGTGGTGTGCCTCAAATTAATTAAAGGTAGCACAGTGTGCCACAGCAGAAAAAATGTTGGGAACCACTGCTTTAACTAATGATTCAATCAATCAATCAATCAAATCATAGGGCTGGAAGGGACCTCGTGAGATCATCGAGTCCAACCCCCTGGAAATTGAACCCAGGACCTTCTGCATGTTAAGCAGAGGTGCTAGCCACTACACTATTTTCAGGGCTTCTGTATGACACCCGCAAGTGATCCTAGAGTCTATGTGGAGTCCTGGTAAAGAAACAGAGTAACTTGTAGCTGCTTTCTTCTGTCTGTCTCTGCATTCCATGATTTGTACAACTACTTCATTTTATATTTTCCAAAATCACTTTTGATTGGTAAATGTACAGTTATTAATCTGTAAAATTCAGAACAGTTGGAATGTAGAGAAGAGGTAATTTGAAGAGTTAAAGGAAACTGTCATTTTTACCCTCAACAGGAAAGCAATAGCATTTTAGTGGTTAATAGCAGAACACTTTATGTACATCACATAAGTGCTGTCTTCCCTCTTGTCCATGATTTCCTGGTCTTTCTCTCTCTGTTCGTGCTTGATCAATATTTTTCTTCCATTCTCTGCCTCAGCTCCTTTCTCTCCCAGCTCTTGGCCTCTCTTCTTTTCTCACTGGTCTATGCTGTCTACACCTTTTACCCCCCTTCTTGTGACAACACAGTAATTGCCATTTTCGAGGAGAGCAATGGTCCATTCTAGTTCAATGCTGCATGTTTGATATTTGCCAATAGTATTTTATACTGGGGGGGGGAGGGTAGGGGCCATAGTTTTCTAAATGATAAAAATGTTCTTTTAGTAGTGTTCACAGTATGACCAGATTTTCATTTACACTAAAGCATCACTCTGGATCTGTGAAGGGCCTTAAAATCAGCATAAGTTACATTAAAGATCCTTTTACATAGACAGCCTAAATGTCCTAGTTCAGAACATCAAAGGGGCCTTAAGGTATATGAGACTCAGGCCCCATATATGCACCACCCAAGTGTCACTTTCATTTCAGTTTTCTTCCTCTTCACCTTTTTATCTTTCTCATTGTAAAAATACAATAGAATTTCTAATTGTTCTTCTTTGAGTGATATCCCTGTGAGTTTTCCACCTATAGATGTGGCAGTATCCCTTCTGCCTGGTATTGGAGATCTTCACAACAGTATCGGTCAAACAGCACATGCACATTTCCCACCTCTTGATCTGTAAGCTGGATGTCTGTATAGTGCTGTATGGTCTGATTGCCCCCCAGTTCTTTCTCCAACACCTTTGGTCTGGGGGAATCCATAGCAGAGTCTTTTCCTACTCCTACAGAAAGTAGTGCCTTACGTATTTGTAGTGTGTAGTTAATATTTCTTGCCCTTCTCTTTCTTAGATTTTCATTTCCTAGCTCCCTGCCCTTTCCCAACTGGGAAGCTTTGTTCCCTCACCCTTGCCCAGATCCCCTGGGTTTAAGAGGTGTGTCTCTTGTGGGGCTATATTTCTGGTAACAGATGGACACCACAGTGTACTCAGTGTCTGAGAGAGAGGCATCTCCCACTGCTGTCACAGGCTGACAGCCAGAGCCAGAGAAAAACAGGACATTTGGTTAAAATTTCCCCTATGGAGAAATAACTACGGCCTTTGATCACACTCAGGTCCAGATTTTCCCTCTGTGAGGCCCTCACACTCTGCCAGATCAACTGCCAATCCTCATTTCCTGTGTCCCTTGAAAAGATAGTTGTCTCTTTTTTGATCTGATGAGGAGAAATGGGCTTCCCTTGTCTCACTCCAGTGCAGATCCCACAAAAACACCGCCTCCTGTGAGGTCAGTCAACTCAGCATTGTCTGACAGCAGACTTAGTTCAGGGCCTGCCTGAGTACCTCAGGCGCCAAAATGAAGAAATGATTTAAAGACCCTAACCAGGCAGACCTGTAGCCTTCGGCACCATCTCTCAGCTCTGGAGACCTAGCCAGTTCAATTTCAGGAGCTATGAAACCAACAATACTGCTGGCACCAGTGTCTTTTTTTGACACTAGTGAAACCCTTAGCACTGAACAAACCCTTGGCACCATCAAAATTGTCAGGACTGGCCAAATCACTGGCACCAGCCAAATCATCAAGTCTCTTGCTCCGTCTACTGATTGTTCAGGGGAACATGTACCTCCTTCTGCATGTAGTCCAACACCAGCATCAGTGATGCTTTTTCCCCTCTGCATACTTCAGATACTCTAAAGACCTGCTGATATCTGGCATTCCTGAGTCACTTCTCCTTAAATGTGACCTCACCCACACTTTCACCATTTTCTTGAGACTCATGGCACTCCTCTCTTTCTGTCCTGAAGATGACACCTCCCTTCCCTAGCAACAAGGAGAGGACGACTCCATTGTACTCTTGACTACCAGACAAGTTCCACCTACTCGTTCTCACTATGTACATTCTCCATCTGGTCCACAGTTTTGGTATGGACCACCATGGATGAAACCATATGTTCCACTTTCTCCACACAGGCCCATATTGAGACCTTTGGGTCATGTACAGGGCACAGTTTGGGAAGCCCCTCCATTCTTTCTTGGTCTCTTGTCCTCCAGAAGCCAAACTTCCACTGGTACCGACTGAGAAAGAAGAGCAGGAGGAGGAAGCTCCACCATCACTGTATTTCTCTTCTTTCTTTCAGAATGAGACTTTCATACCTCCACCCCCTACAATTTTGCAATGTCTTTAGACATTCTCAGAGTTTTCCACAGGATTTCAGATTCCTTGCAGATTCCTTTGGAGGAAGTCAAGTACTAGTAGCATAAGATGCTTGATGAGTTGAATACATCCTCTTTTTCTAAGAGCATGATCAGACTAATGAGACTGTTCTTGACCCTCTGAAATGCTCTGGCATATCATGGTATCCATCCCACTGAATTGCAGACATGTCAATGAAAAATATTATGTTCTGGTGAAAGATTCAGAATTTCTATTGTGCTCACCTCTGTTTCTTCCAACATGCAGACTAAACACCTTTGGCAAGTGGGTTCTAGAGAGAGTCAAAAGATAGTCTATCCCTTATCCATCCATCCTGCCTTGCCATCTCCCCTCACCTCCCTATCACTCTTTAGAATCCTTTTCCGTCAGTTTCTATTCCCATTACTTTTGGATCCAGAAGAAATGTGACAGCTGATAATTCATTCTGAACTTATACAATTTAAACAAATTTGTCAAACTGCAACATATCAAGATGGTTAACATTTCCACGGTTATCCCAGCACTGGAAGAAGGAGATTGGTTCTCAGCCCTTGATCTTCATACTTTCATGTCATAGTACACCCTGCCCACTAGTGATTTCTCCAATTTGTCATAAGCCATGACGACTACCAGGACAAGATATTGTCTTTCAGTCTTTTGATGGCTCCTGGGTATTCTCCAAAGTCCTTGTTGTAGTCACTGCCTACCTAAGGAAACAAGGGTTGTTGTCTTTTCATATTTGGATAACTCTCTCATCAAAGCCCCATTCAAGACTGACATTCTCTGAGCCATCTTCATAACAGTGGACCTGTTTATGATACTAAACCTCCTCATGCACCTTGAAATTTTCCTTTAATGGTGGTACAGCCCCTGAAATTCATTGATACACAATTGGATGCCATACAAGCCATAATCTTCCAACCATCTCTCAATTCTTAGCTATAATAGATCTGGTATCTACTGTACAGGTGTGCCCAAAGATTTTTACCAGATGTGCCTCCAACTTCTAGGCCACATGGCAGTGGGCACTTCAATGGTTAGACACAAAAGGTTATGCATTGCTCCACGCAGTATATCTCCTCCACAAATACAGCCTTCTCAAATTCTTATCCTTGCCATTGAGAATTAAGGACTTTCTACCTTAGTGAACACAGCCCAGGAATGTCCGAGTTAGAGTTCCTTTCTTCCAACCACCACTGAGCATGACAACTGATGCTGCCCAGCTGGTTGGAGAACGCATCTACACCATAACACAATGTTGGGCAATCCATTCTACACATCAACCTTTTAGAACTACAAGCAGTCTGTAATACCTGCCAACATTTTCTCCTGCTACTCCAAAAACCATACCATCAGAGTGATGATGGACTATCTCACCTGCATATTTTACATCAACAGACAAGGTGTGAGTAGATTGCAGACTTTATGCTCAGAGGTGCTAACCTTAGGGAGCAGGTCTATGCAACACAACATCACCATCTCAGTCACATACCTCCCAGGACATCAGAACATATTATGGATGCTTCAAGCAGGAGAGTCTCTCAGAATCATAAACAGGAACTGGATCTATACCTATATCTATCTATACAGGGTGTATGTGTATTTATATATTCATTCCATCACACATCTTTTTGCCACATCAGAAAATGCCGTCTGTTGACTTCAGTTCTGTTCCAGAGTGGTACTGGGACATGGATTGCTGAGAGACGCATTCGTCATCACTTGGGATGCATCAATCCTCTATGCCTTGCCTTTCTCTCCTCTCCTAGTCTGAGTGCTTCAAAAACTACAGGAGAACTGAACTCATGTCATCCTTATAGCCCTAATACGGGGATGGCAGATCTGGTATACTTACTTTCATCACATGATGGTATGCTGACTGATCTCTCTCTATTTTTCACTGCAGTTCATTTTATAGGATGTATCCTCCATCTAATCCACAGATGTTCTACCTCAAAGTCTGGCTCCTCTGCGATTCTGGAATTTGGAAACAACCTGTTGGGATGCTGTCAAATGGATACTTTTGACTAGCAAGTGCAACATGACTAGACATACTTACATTGACAAATGGACTAGATTTTGGTGCGGGTGCATTTATCCTGAAATACCTTAAGCAATCCAGATAATCCACTAACTCCATTTGGGTACATTTAGTGGCAATCGCTACTTTTCATTACCACATACACAGGCATTCCATCGTCATACATCTATTCACGGAACATTTTCGGAGGGGTCTCTAAAATCTTTATCCCCACATATAAGAACTAAGCATATCTGGGATCTTGGCCTCATCCTTTGTTCTCTGACTAGATCTCCATTTAAACCAATGGGTAATATGCTCTTATATGCACTTATCAATGCAAACGCCATTTCTTGTTTTTCCAGTGAGTTGGCACAGTTGCAAACCTTATGACATAGCCACTGTCATGGAGAGAAAATCTCCCTTAGGGTGCCTAGGTGGGTCAATCAGTACCCGACACCGGTAACAATGGTCAAGTAACTTTATTCTTGTACAAGAAGAGAAAGATTACAGAGGCCTGTAGGAATTAGTAAGCTTCCCACCCCTCCTTATGCATCACACAAGCTTATATACAGTGTAATAAACATCTTGCTTCATATTGGACCATTGGTAACTGCCCCCTAAGTTCTTGGAAAATCCCCCAGATTCTTTTCCTTATTTGGTTATATCCTGTACTTGTTTTTCATTCTTTTGTTCCCTTTTTCCTCTTTAACTTATCTTCTAATAACTTTCCACCCTGTTCTACTTCTCTTATTTACAAAGACAAGTTATGATGCACCTGCATACAAGACTTTTACTGAAGGTTTTGTCATCTTCCCATCTCAGTCAACCAGTACATCTTCCTTACTTCTTCCTAAAGCCTCACAGTAACTGACAGGAGGCAGCTCTACACTCCCTAGATGTGAAAAAAAGCATTAGCATTCTACTTAAGACTAAAGCTTTTTGAAAATCATCAGAATTGTATCTCTTAACCAATGGAAAGATCCAGAAGCAGACCCATCTGTAAAACAACCCCTTTCCAAGTTGATCTCACAATGTACACATTTATCTTACGAACTCCACAATAGACAACCTCCCCTTACAGTTAGAGCACATTTCAATTTTTTAATGTCTGCCTCTATAGAATTTCTTAATAATGTCCTCACTGCTGACATTTGCAGCCTGGTCAAATTGGCATCAACAGACATTTTTGCTCATCACTTCTCTATTACTCTGATGCTGCAGTGGACACTTTTCTGAGACATGCCATCCTATTTTCAGCAGTAAATGTTACTCCTAAGCCCCAACTTTACAAATAGGGACTCTTCTTTATAGATCACCTACAAGGCAGGCACCCATAGAGACAGGATTCAGAAAAGAGAAGGTTACTTATCCTGTTCAGTAATTAAGGTTCTTTCAGATGTGTGCCTCTGTGGGTATTCCACTACCCATGTGTGGTCCAACAGGGACTGCTGATGGTCTTCGATCTCAGAAGTGGAGCACCCATAGGATTATATATTTTGGAGAACCTGTTGCTCCACAGAGTAAGTAAAGTTGTCTAACTTTTCTTCTTTTTCATTAATTAATACATACCTTGTTGCTAATGTAATATAAAATACCTTGTGATGAGTTAGGTAACTTTTTTTTATGGGGGGCAAATTTTTCTCTAAAGTAACTCCTTTTTTTCCAATTTTATTGGTTGCTCGCGTGGTCATCAAATCTTGACTGCTCTGTCAATAGTGCTGTCTCTTTCATTGAATTTGAAATCAAATGTGAATGGTTTATTTTAGTCATCCACATATTGATGCCCATTTAAGCAGTGGGGAAAAAAAAGTGACTTTTCTGGGAAATGCATTTTCACCAAAGGGAATCACTCAGAGCACTGGTTAAAGAAATTAGTTCAGAATGTAATTTCTTTAGTATCTGTTTCGTTTGAGGTTGCAGTTATGCATTGTTGGGTTTTATTGTTCAGTGATAGAAGTTCATAAATGAATACAGGATTAAATACTTTTAGGTAAGCTTATCACAAAGAGGTGGAACTTAAGACACCAGTTCTGAACAGTCACAGACTTTGGGGGAAAATTCATTTCTAGTTCTGAGCCCATCTCTGTATAAACAGTTCTTCACAGGCTGCACAACTGTCTCCTAAAGCTCCTGCTGCTGCAAATAAAATCTTAGGCTAGTGTCTAGTGGTATAAATTTATTAGTTAACATCTGGTAGGCTAATATTTACTTGGAAGAATGTTCTTGTGTTTAAACAGTGGGCTGGAACTCAGGGGATCTGGGTCCAATTCCTAACTCTGCACAAACTCCTTGTGTGACTGGACAAGTGACTTTGTCTCTCTGTATGTCGGTTTCTCATGTAGAAAGTTATTCACTACCTGATGGGGCATTATAAAGATAATGCCATTAAGATTTGTGATGCCAGGCTCCACATAATATCTATAAATAACTTACAGAGAGAAAAAGAAGTATTATATTTTCGGTGTCTGCCACCTGTGGCTTTTGGTCTTAACCTTCCCCACAAGTAAAAAGAAAGTACCATTATGTACTTTAGGGGAAGACCCCACTCAGTGTTTTGGATGCATCAGTACAGTTATGTGCAAAGACGTTTTAGTGGAGCGGTTTCCTGTCTTGGTGTAGAATATTTTGTTTCTTTTGGACAGTATAATATAAAGTGTGTGCAGTGGATCAGCATATAACTAATTTGCAGCTTTCCGGTATTGTGTCTGAATGCATCATTGTCTACTTTTTGTTTTAACTGGGCAAATAAGCAGTATATTGGAAATCTTTCTCTATACACTATAGGCTACACTTAAACATTTAGGTTTTGATAATTTGTGTTTTTAATGGAATAGGGGTTTTCCTTTTGGATGGCTTTCATGGAGCAATTTATGTTGTCTAAACATATTCTGAAATGCACTGGGGGACTGTGGCTTCAACACATGCATGCCTAGAGCCAAAGTACAAGTAAGACATGAAATTTTGTTCCATTTCATGAACAAACCGCTGTTTTGTGGCATAATACAAAACATATCTAAGTAGTTGAGATCAGTATCAAGCATAGTAACATTAGGTCTTCTATTTATGTGATTACCCAAAGCTCATTAGAAGCCGGTTTTGTAGCTCTAGGGAAGTAAGCTTAAAAAGCAGTGAAAAATAGTACATTGTGTTCTGTTTTAATTATAGTTTTATTTCCTAGACTAGTAATATATATCACGTGCATTAGTTTTTTCTTATAGGACTGATTTTCAGATCCAGACAACTTCAAAACGATTTGTAAAAAATGTGTTCACTGTTGGGCACACAGTCTGCCGTTGCAATTAATTTCATTGTATATGCACACTAGATATTTGTGCATGAAAATACTTTAGCGTGTCTATCCATTTATACAATCTGAGTGTTGCAAGAGCACATCGAACTTCTGTCACACCCACTCCACCTGCTTCGGGAACGGCAAGAAGGGTGACACTTGAAATGCCTACAGAGAAACACCTGCAGAGAATCAATTTTCTCCTCCCTGCAGCACCTCAGTGGTGCACAGGGAATGAACCAGTGCAGGAAAAAACTACCCCAGAGGTTTTGTGTCTCCCTGGACTGTAATGGTATTTAACTGCTGTAGTCAGGAATATCATTGTCATACACTTGTTTCTGAGGTTTGGTGTTTTTTAAAGCAAATAATCAAATACAAAAAGAGGGTGTATAGCTAATCAGAATCCAGCTCTGAATTCAGATGCTTTGAAGCCACATGTTGATTGGCTGGTTGGACCTTTTTGTATACCCCATAGCTTTGCTCAACTTGAGCATTTTCACTGAAACACACAGACACCGTTTCTGCCCCCAGTATGTTAAGTCTGTGCACATAGGAGACTCTGAAGGGATGAAATGAGTCAGTGGTGTCAGAGAACGAAGGGAAGTGACAGCAGTACAGGCAAGGGACATTAACTGCCCCTCCCTGCCAAAGTATCAAGCTTCTATTTCAGCTGGAGTTTGTGGTCCTTTCAACACTTTTAACTCAAATTCTAATAAAAAAACCATACTGAGAGAAAAATTATAACTAGGTCACAGACAACTACTGTGGAAGAAGTAAAAACTTCTGGGGCAGAGGGGAAAGTAACCAATCAGGAACACATTAAAAGAAAAAAGTTTTTTTTTTTAAATTAACTTACAATGAAAGGTAGAAATATTAGCAAAAAGACAAACTGCGCTCTCACTTGTCGTTTGCTCATATCATTTATTGGAAAGCACTTTTCATGCTGGAAGGATATGTTGCATAAGCCCACACAAAACTGTGTACTCACATTTTTTAAAATGTGAAATTAAGTGAGTCAGACCTTAATGCTCTAATCCTAATACCCTAATATTCCTTAATGTGTATTATCAGGCTTTCACAAGCATTTGAACACAAAAACCTTCAATACTGCTGCCAAGGTGTGTGTTGCATCTTACTAATGCACACTTTGTTGTGGTTTACACAATAAGAACAGAGAATATTTGATAAACTTTATATGGTACAGTAATACAATAAAATATGTAGATATGCTTGTTGTTCTGATAGAACATGTGCTGGGGGTGGGGAGAAGGCTTTGTACTAAGTGTTTCTTAAAATCCTGGTAGGACTCATTCCCTTTGTGTTCCTTGTGTAATGTTGCAGTAAATGAAACAGAAACACCATGTAGCAGTTTGTTAAAATGATGTGGCTACTACTCAGTATAAACATATGTTTACCAACATGGTCTGTCTTGTCAAGCATTTTAATATGTGCTCAGACCTAACAGATAGCTATTAAATAACATTGCATTAAAATACAGACATTTATTTCTGAAGTAAAGGAATTTTCATTGAAAGTTCTCTCCATATTTAATTCAGCTAATGAAGATGAGCACTCTTCATCTTTATCTCAAGACTTCTGTTTCAATAGATTTCTCTGAGCTTTGCTGTTATGCACCTTGTTATAAATTCCATGGCTTCCAAGCAAAGTTTTATGGGCATGCTGCATTGTGTTTAAAAATAAAAATTTTGAACGCCCATATGTTTTGAGGTACAACTCCTTTCCTCGGAGGGTATGTAACATATAAAACAAAAAGCCTATTTTATACTGGAAATCTGAAAACAATCAGTCAGCCCGTTGTTCAAAGTAGCATTAGGTTAGCTTTAATTTTCAACAAATTTTATTTTCTTTAAAGTGCCTTTTATATGGCCACATTGAATTATAATGTTTAGTAGTAGTTTATTGGGGGATAGTATTTCAAGATTGATTTTTTTTTTTTTTTGCATTCTACCTTTAATTTGTGGGATGTGATAGAAAGAGGAATGAAAAATGTATAGTATGCCATGACACGGTATTCCATGCAGGAAAAGCAATTTTCCAAGCACTTTGGAGAACAGGATTAAAATTCAAAACTACCTTGACAAACTGGGGAGTTGATCTGAACTCAAAAAGACAAGTGCAAAGTACTTCACTTAAGAAGGAAAAATCAAAAAGCATAAATACAAAATGGGGAGTAACTCTATGTGGCAATACTCCTAAAAAGGATCTGGGGTAGATAGTGGATCACAAATTGACTATGAGTCAGCAATGTGATGCAACTGCAAAAAAGGCTGATGTGTTTTTGAGCTGTACGAACAAGAGCGTCTCATGTATGAAAGGAAAAGTTTTTGTTTCATTCTGCTCAATTTTGGTGAGGCCTCAGCTATAGTACAGCGTCCAACTCTGAGTGCCGTGCTTTCAGGAAGATGTGGACGAATGAGAGAGTCCAAGGGACAGCAACAAAAATTCTAGAAGATTTAGGAAACCTGACCTCGGAGGAGAGGTTAACTTAACTGGGCATGTTTAGATGTGAAAGAAGAAGCCTGGAGGACCTAATAACAATAATCAATTATATTCAGGGTTGTTATAAAGAGGATGAAGATCTCTAACAAAATATTGGACAAAAAATAATGGGCTTAATCTGCAGCATGGGAGATTTAGGTTAGATATTAGGAAAACCTATCTAAATAGAAGGGTAGTTAAGCTCTGAAAAAGGTTTTCAAGGGAGGCCATGGAATCACCATCATTGGACATTTTTAATAATAGGTTGGCCGAATCTCTGTCAGTAGTGGTCTAGGTCACTGTTTCTCAACCTTTAGTGGACCCAGGAGCACCTAAAAAGTATTAATTACTTTAGGTGGAACACCTGATGAAAACTTCCATAAAAAAGCTGCCATATACCAGCTGTAATGTTCATCATATCTATGTACTACACATTCCTGTGAAAACAATTCAGGACACTGAATTAAATACAGTTTTATGAGTACAATATGCATTTATTTCTTAAAAAAAATAGAAACATAATGATTATGCACACATCTTAAAACTGAAAATGATATTACTCAGGTTTAATGGGAATTTTGGGTCTGCATGTTGAACAAAAACAACAAGAGTCCTGAGGCATCTTAACGATTAACAGATTTCTTTGGGCCTAAGCTTTTGTGGGCTCCAACGCTTATGCCAGAGGAAATCTGTTAGTCTATAAGGTGCCACAGGACTCTAGTTGTTTTTGCTGTACACAGACTAACACCGCTGTCCCTCTGGAAATGTTGGACAAAGTGCATCTATTCTTGGAGTAAAATTTGTCAAAGAAAGTCTTACTGCGGATGTTATGTCCAAGTAATTTCTATGCCAGTGGTAATGGCAGTGGAAAATTTAAAATGTCCTAGCCACAGCAAAAGGCAGCAGTGGGCACTGACATGCTCTTGGAAGCTTTGTGGTGGCTAGGGCATTTTAAATTTCTCAGGCACACACTGACTCATTTTGTTGCTCCTATACGCACTGAAAGGGGGTTGGGGTTGGTTGCAGAACACTTTTGCTATGTCTGTGGAACACCGATGTTCAGAGCTGAAATATGGCGTTTTGCTGCCCAGGGCGCGTTCCAATTGGAACGCGCCCCTTCCCATTAGCAGCACTTAGAACCAGTACTGCAAAGCTGGCCCTTTAATAGAGTGGCTCCACTGAGCTGCAGAAGTAACTTCTATCAGGTTTAATGGAGAGAAAGGCGGATACAGCAGTGCACTGTGGAGTGCAGAGAGCAAGATGAGGCACGTAGGTTATCTTGGTCATCCACTGCATCCGTCGCCATCCCCAGTCATCTTGACTTGTTCCTGCCACTGGGAGTTGATGGCCTCGGACGAGAGAGTGAGGTCGATGCTGTCAACTCTTCCTCACTTTAATTAAAGTTTCGCGCAAGTCATCAGTCATCCTTTACCCATTCCATTGTCCCCAAGTCCTGTGGCGATGGGCGCGCGACATAGCAACAGGTGTGGGGACACTGGCAGTCGTAGCCGCAAACCTGCACACAGGCGGTTCAGACCATAGGGTCGTTCCCCACTGAATGAAGCAACGGTGGAGTTTGGCAGCCGTCTGAGCGACTGAGCAGCCCTGTTTAGGACCGCACTGCTCACCTCCTTGGTAGTGAGGAAGGGGCTAGAAAAGGTGCCCTAAAAATTGCCTGCTCCTTGTTATCCTAGCCGGTTTACCGTGGCTGGCGGGAACCCTACATATGCGGTTGAAACAAATCATCAAGGAAAAAAGCAAGGACTACAATTCTGAACCTTGCTACATGGAACGTTCGCACGCTTCTTGACAGAGATGGTTCAGATAGACCCCAGAGACGCACAGCACTTATTGCAAGTGAACTTGCCAGATACAATATTGATATCGCTGCCTTAAGTGAGACTGGGCTGGTGGGAGAGGGCGAACTTTGTGAAGAAAGCACAGGTTACACCTTCTTCTGGAGTGGACGAGGACCTGCAGAGCGACGAGAAGCTGGAGTCGGCTTTGTAATAAAGAAAACACTTATTGGCAGGTTGGTTGGCCCACCTAGAGGTGTGAACAATCGCCTTATGACGTTGAGACTCCCCCTTTTAGGAGGGCAGAAGTTTGCGTCCATTGTTAGTGCCTATGCTCCCACCATGACCAATTCGGATGTGATTAAAAACAAGTTTTATGAAGACTTGAATGATATCATCACTGCTGTTCCCAATGCCGATAAACTCATCATTCTTGGTGATTTTAATGCAAGAGTTGGTTGTGACAGCACCTCTTGGGAAGGAGTGATTGGAAAGCATGGTATTGGTAACTGCAACAGTAATGGCCTGCTGCTCCTTCAGACCTGTGCAGAACATGGTCTTTTGATTACGAATACCGTCTTTCGTCTTCCCACTCGTAATAGGACATCATGGCTGCACCCTTGCTCTAAGCATTGGCACCTCATTGACTTCGCCATCGTCAGGAGGAGGGACAGGCAGGATGTACGAATCACAAAGACCATGTGTGGTGCCAAGTGCTGGACTGACCACCATCTTATTGTCTCCAAGCTTAAGCTTCATGTTCAGCCCAAGCGACGTCCACAGGGTGTGAAAGTTTCAAAACGCCTGAATGTCAACAAGCTGATGGTCAGCGATATCAAGCAGCATTTTGTCGATACCCTAGACAAACGCTTGCAGTCCACCGTGTTGGACAATCAGGACATAGTGCGGCCCATGCTGCCTCCATGTGAGAGAGTGTATAACACGGCCATGGAGTGTCTTGGACCCTCTACCAGGAAGCATAAAGACTGGTTTGACGAGAATAGCACAGAGATACAACAGCTACTAGAGGACAAACGCCGTGCCTACAAAGCTCATCTGGATGACCCAAAGTCAACAGCAAAAAAAGATGCACTGAGGAACGTACGCAGCATTATTCAACATAAACTGTGTCATATGCAGGACTCCTGGTTGAGCCACAAAGCTGATGAGATACAGGGCTTTGCAGACAGGAACGATGTGAGGAACTTCTACAAAGGGCTGAAAGAAGTTTACGGCCCTACCACCTCGGGTTCATTTCCCATCCTCAGTGCCGATGGGTCTACATTGATCACCGATAAAGAGAAAATTCTCGAAAGATGGGCTGAACATTTTCGCCCTTCTTCCATCAATGATGATGCCATTGATCGGCTGCCTCAAGTTCCAGTTGATGAGACACTGGGCACTATACCCACTATGGAGGAGATAAAGGAAGCAACTCGTATATTATCCAGTGGCAAAGCACCTGGCTCAGACTCCATTCCAGCTGAAGTCTACAAAGAAGGTGGCACTGCCCTAGCAGAGAAATTCCATCAGCTATTCCAGCACATCTGGCAGCATGAGACAGTCCCACAAGATTTCAAAGATGCTTCCATAATACATCTCTACAAACGTAAAGGAAATCGTCAGGTCTGCGACAACCATCGTGGAATTTCTCTGCTGTCCATTGCTGGCAAGATTCTGGCCAGAGTTCTACTCAACCGTCTCACTGCACACCTTTAGCAAGGTCTCCTGCCAGAGAGCCAGTGTGGCTTCCATGAAGATCGTGGGACTATCAACATGGTGTTTGCTGCCAGACAGCTTCAAGAGAAGTGTCAGGAACAAAATGTTGACCTATACTCCATCTATTTCGATTTGACCAAGGCGTTTGACACAGTCAGCAGGGATGGCCTATGGAGGATCATGGCAAAATACGGATGTCCCAGAAAATTTATTGCCATTGTACGACAGCTACACAATGGCATGTTGGCCAGAGTATATGATAACGGAGAGACATCCGAACCATTCTCTGTCTCAAACGGAGTGAAGCAGGGCTGTGTTCTTGCTCCCACTCTATTCAGTCTCATGTTTTCCGCCGTGCTGACAGATGCCCTCAGAGACGTGAAAATAGGCATCAGCATCAGATATCGTACTGATGGCTCACTCTTCACCCTCAGGAGGCTTCAAGCTAAAACTAAGATCATGACAGACGCAGTTGTTGACTTCTTATTTGCCGATGACTGTGCCCTTAACACTGCCTCCGAAGCTGACATGCAATACGTCGCTGACAGGTTTTCTGCGGCCTGCACAAACTTCGGGTTTACTATCAATACAAAAAAGACCGAAGTAATGTATCAGCCCGCCCCAGGAAAGCATTACGTTGAGCCCAACATCACTATCAATGGACAGCTTCTGAACGCGGTGGACAAGTTCACCTACCTTGGAAGTACACTATCCAGAAACATTGTCATTGACAACGAGGTGAATGCCAGACTCTCCAAAGCTAGTGCTGCCTTTGGCAGACTCCACAAGAATGTGTGGAATAGGAGAGGCATCACCCCAGTGACAAAGATCAAGGTGTACCGTGCCATAGTTCTTTCCACATTGCTCTATGGCTGTGAGACGTGGACAGTCTACCAACGTCATGCAAGAAAACTAAATCATTTCCATGTCACCTGCCTTAGAAAAATTCTTGGCATTAAATGGCAAGACAGGATCCCAGATACTGAGATCCTTGTTCGTGCCGGCCTGCCTAGCATCTACACCATCTTTATGCAAGTACAACATCGTTGGGCAGGTCATGTGGCTCGCATGCCAGATCATCGGCTACCAAAGAAACTGCTATATGGCGAACTCCAACAAGGCAAACGCTCCCAAGGGGGCCAGAAAAAGCGCTTCAAGGACACTTTAAAAGCATCACTAAAGGCCTTCAGCTTCAGCCACTTTACATGGGAGCTGATAGCCCAGGACAGAGGAGAGTGGCGTTCAGCTGTCCATCGGGGCATGGATACATGCGAAGCCAACTGGATTGATGCAGCTGAGCAACGCAGATGAGCCAGGAAAGATAATGCCAGCAAACCAGCATCAGCTGCCACCATTCCCTGTCCACATTGTCAGAGAACTTTCCGGGCACGGATTGGCCTGATTAGTCATTTGTGCACCCACGGACCCCTACCCTAACCCCTGGATGACTAGATGGTCTTTGTCGTTACCGACAGACGAATACAAAAAACAGCCCTGCCAGTGTTCCACAGAACACCAGTTGAGAAACACTGATCTAAGGTTACTTGATCGTGCCTCAGTGTAATGAACTGGACTTAATAACTTCTCGAGTCCCTTGCCACCCTACATTTCTCTCATTCTAAAAATTATCTGCCAAAGACCGATATATTAGTTCCACTTTAAAAAAGTCATTGGCATTGTTTTTATGCACCTTGATGCTACTGTATATTATTGGAATTTTTTTTCATGGACAAATATCTCTAAACTCTCTGTATTTCTTTGGATTATTTGGTGAGATAGTAGGCAAAATATAAACATTTGAGCAATTTGGGCTTGGTCCAAAGTCTCTTGAAGTCTCCTATTGATTTCACATGGCGATATTTCTGTATCGATCCATCTGGTCTACTCAAGAAGTAAATGCAAGGTCATGCATTGTTTTGTAGTTTTTTAAAATGTTGTTTGAACCTTAATGTGTACCCCTTTTACCAAATACTACATTGTCTATGCAATTTAAAGCTTCTATTGATTTCAGCAGAAATTGCTGTCTAAGTAAGGAATGCAGATCACCACTCTGTTTTCAGAGCTATGGAATTCCTTAATGACAATGCAAACAAGGAGTCTTATGGCACTTTTAACGCCTGACACATTTATTTATCACATACATTTTTGTGTGCATAATCCTACTTCCTCAGATGTATAAAATGGAAACTTGGTATATATGCACATGCAAAGAAGGGTGACTCACAAGATCCACTCAAACCGTGCCAGAAGGGTAGTCTGTTAATCTATTTCAGAAAACAAACAAAGAATACCAAAACTCCCAACAGGTCATTTTAATTCAAACAGTGTGGGTGTGGGTGTTTAACAACAGATGAGAAGGCGAGAAAGATAAAAGGAAATTAATTACCTTTGTTAGAAAGTTAGCCATTCAAAGTCCGTAGTCAAACCCAGCCTGATGGTATCAATTTGCATACGAATTCCAGGTCTGCAGTTTCACAGTGAAGTCTGGTTTTGAATTTTATTTGCTGATGTACTGTAACTTTCATGTCTGTTACATAATGTCCAGGGAGAATGATGTGTTCCTCTACTGGTTTTTGAATGTTACCATTCTTTATGTCTGGTTTGTGGCTATTTATTCTTTTGCACAGAGACACTCCAGTTTGGCCAATATATATGGCAGAGGGGCACTGTTGACACATGTTGGCATATGTTACATTGGTAGATGTGCAGGTGAATGAGCCCCAGCTGAAGTAGCTGATGTGGTTATGTCCTATGATAGTGTCATTTGAGCAGATACTCAAGCAGAGTTGGCAAAGGGGTTTGTTGCAAAGATGTGGACCTGGCTTAGTGTTTCTGTTGTATGGTCTGTAGTTGCTGATGTGTGCTTGTTTGAGATTGGAGGGCTGGCTGTAAGGAAGGACTGTATGTATACACACCCAGCATACTGCAGTTTTCCATTTCATTCATCTGAGGAAGTGGGATTATGTGCACAAAAGATCATGCGATAAATAAATTTGTTAGTCTTTAAAAGTGCCATAGGACTCCTTTGTTTGTTTTTGCAGAAGTGAACTAACATGGCTGCCCCTTTGGAACTTAATGTCTATGGCTCTTGCTAAGAGCTGTAAGACTAGTGGTGTGAAACAAAAGGTACTAAGAGGTTTGGTTTTCTTTTTAGCTTCTTTTGGCTTATAAGCCCAATGTACAGATGCAGGGGGAATGACACTTACAGTACATTGCTTATGGGTGAAATTCTGGCTCCACTGAAGTGAATGACAGAACTGCTATGGACTTCAGAGGGGCCAGGATTTCCCTCTATATTTTATCCTAGATTAAACATCAGAAGCTGATGACCTCTATGGAGCAGTGACAATTAACAGCTGAGGATCTGCCCCAGGGGGCTGACAGTCAGGCCCCATTAATGTATATAGGATTTTTGCCATCATCTTCAGAGGGGCCAAGGATTTCTGGGGCCCAGAATTTTAGCATTTCACCCCATACTTAAATTTGAGCTGTCACATCCATTACTGACCCTGGCTTTTGCGTTTGATATCTCAGCTCTTTGAAGCTTCATCAGGCTGACATGTGGCCTACAAACTCTAATCCAGATGTGATTTGTTTAAGAAAGAATAAATAAAATCTGTTTTAATACTGTAAAGACACTTTTAATTAGAGATGGAAAGATTTGCCAAAATACTCCCCAAGATATGAATTCAAGAAGTAAACTGTCCCTCATCCCAACCTAGCATTGCAGGGGCTCAGTCCTTCTTCAGTCCACATTATAACCTATGGAAGAGAACTTGGGCTATGGAAGATACTGTAAAATGAGAGCTGTTAATGTATAGGATCACTGAAGATAACAATTGATAATGTGATTTTTCAACTTCCCTTCATCAGTGAGGAATCCACTAGCCTAACTTTCGTCTTAGTGTGTGAGATGGATTAACACACACTCTTCTGACTTGCCATTTTAAGTTGCCAGAAACATCAATGCCAGAGCAGCTGATTTAGCAGTTCCATTCTCACTAGGTCACCCAAGAAAGCAGTTTCTATTATACAGTACTGTGTGAATTGGCTCTTCGCCTACAGTCAGGTGAAATCTGTTTTTAGATGTGTTCTTTCTTGGATGATGCTATGTTTCCCATAACATATCAACACTTCTATGCAGTCATTTTGCTGATCTGGCAGGCTCACAGATCACTAGAACAGCTAATCTGTGAGCAGATTTTGTTTAATGCTGAGCTACATAATATGCTACTTTCAGAATGGTCCTCAAATGGTATAATACTTCTGGTTTTATATCTATCTAATGTTAAGGATCACATGATGTTTCTGCCTTTAATAGGTCTTTTCTTACAATTTTTTTCACCCCTTGTACTCCCTCACCCAGGTCACCAAACAATAATTATTTTCTGTTCTTATTTTCTCAGCATTACTGAAAAATCACTGGCTGAGAAGTTGTCTTGTTTTGCGTCATTAGGTGGCTGCTAAGATGCAGGCAGAGGCAGGCGGTGAAACAAAGAACATTTGAGCTTTGAAGACAGGGAGCATGGTAGAAGAGAATAGCACTCTGGCACAGAACATGGCAGTACAAGAGACCACTTTATGTGACAGGATACAGTCAACATGGAAGGGAGTTGGCACCATAGGAGAGCACTTTAAGTAACACAAGCAATAATTAGCATGTGGCTGGCATCGTGGTTTAGCAACAAATACAATAAGAAGTGAAACAATTACATTCTCATCTGGTTCTCTCGCAGAGGTTGCTGGGGGGAATCCCTTCCTCCTACTCTGAGCCGACATGTGATCTGAGATACGTTTGCTGATGGAGGCCAGCGATCCAGTTCCAGTTTGCTGATCTTTTTCTTTGCCTTCATTTATTTTAAATAACCATAGCCCCTCCTTGCTCTTTTGTTTCGGTTAGAGGACAGGCTAAATAACTCAATGCTTTGCTACAAAAGAGTTAATCTATAATCACTTCAGTGAGCGGCCCTTTTTGGCAGCAATGTCTAGCTACCAAAAGGTGATTCAGTGCAACACCCATGTGCTTTGAGAGCATTGGTGATTTTAAGAAAAGAAAGGGGATGTGTTTTGATCTCTCAGCAATTCCCCCCCATCCCCTTTGGTGCACAGGCACAACTATTCCTTTAAAGGAAAAAGAGGCTGGTCCTTATGGTGAAGCGCTTCAGTTCAACAGCCTCCATTAAAAAAAAAACAAACCAAAAAACAAAAATACTTTGTTTCCCATCCTAATCCACAAGAAAAGGAAGTAAAAGCACCCCACTGAAGGCAGGTCTACGCTGCCTGCCCTTTTCAGCAGCAGTTGAACATAGATATGCAAGTTACCTAAAAATAACTTGTGTATCTGTGTTTGGCTTCTCTACTCCCTTCATACAAACTGCACTGGTTCAAACCAGTGTTACCCATTTGCTGGGGTGGTGTTGCAGGATCGACTTTCTGATCAGCTGAGTGGATCATCACATACCCAGTTAGTTGATCAGGAAGTTTAAACTGACAATGACAAATTTCCCACTGTCAGTGAAGACCTACCCAGAGATATACTTTGGGATTGCTCCAGGAAGGGTGTATGGGCTTCCTAATATAATCTTCTAATTGGTCTATGTTTATTCCCCCACCCCTGATCCCCTGAAAAATTAAACTTCTTGTTCTTGGGAAAATAAGCATCCCAATTCTGATCTCACAATAGATTTAACTGTGATGTAAATCCATCTACACCGGTGTTAGTGAAAGTGAGGGTTTGTTCACCACAACTGTAGTTTGTTATACCACATTGTACCGATAGTCCATCAACTCTAGTGTTTGTCTCTGACATTGACCTATCATCCATGATCCCAAGGAAGGTGGCAGTTCTTTTCACAGGAGTTTGCCAGGTATATGATACTGTAGTTTTTTGGGGAGATGAGGAGGGAATCCCTTCTTGATCCCTTTTGTGAGCATTTCTAACCACCTACATAAGATCTGATAACTCTTCTCTTGCGAGCATGATTCTTAAGGTCTGATTTTCAAAACTTACTCACTTTTTGTGTATTTGCAGCTTTGCATATGCAAACGCCTGAACAAGGTGCATTTCTGCACAAATACAGATAGTAGCTTCCATCACTGATACTCACAAATCCCATTTGGTCAGCTGGGATTGACCAACATGACAGGCGTGAGATTGATGAGTGAATTCTCTCACAAATGCATACAAGTTGATAGAATCTACCATCTCTGTGTGAAGGTGACAGTCCTCAAAAATAGGTATCAAAATATTTGCATGCAAAGGCCCTACTAAGTTTGCTTTGAAATTTGACCCACAGTGTTGTCAATCCTCATCAAGTTATCCCCTTTTAAAATCCATCTGCAGTTATCTGACAACATGAGCCTCAGACAGAGGATGTTACAGAAGCACAGAATATTATTTATTGCTATTATACTTCAGGTATGTATGGGAATTCTAGGACTTCTTATCAAGAAGTAGAAAAAGCAAGGAGTCTTGTGGCACTTAAAGGCCAACGGATTTGTTTATCGCATGAGCTTTCATGGGAGAAAATCCCACTTTGTCAGACACTTTGAAGAAGGGGAACTTACAGAATGGGATGAAAATAAATGCAGGGGAGTGTAAGACATGGGATCAGGTCATACTGTGACAGCAAATCAGAGCATTTGTAAGGATTCAAACTCTAGGAAACAGCACATAGGGGAGGGTGAAGTCAAATTACCTGTTATAATGTGAAAAGAGTCCATAGTCATGATTAAGTCCTGCTTTCACACAATCTGATTTGCATATTAGTTCAATTTTGGTTGTTTCTCTTTGAAGTCTTGATGTTCCATTGATTTTCTTGAGGACCATCATCAACAAATCTTTAATGGAGTGATTAGGAAGGTGGAAGTGCTCAACGACTGTTTTTTTGTGTTGTGATTTCTGATGTCAATTTTGTGCCCTTTTATTCTTCTGCGTAGGGACTGTCCTGTTTGTCCAATGTATAAGGTGTGGAGGCATTTCCGGCACATGATGGCATAAATCACATTAGTGGATGAGCAGTTGAAGGACCCCCCCCCCTTTTTTTTTTTTTAGCTTTACTAGACTAACACAGCTGCCCCTTTGGAACTTATCAAGAAGTGAATCTCTAGTTCCTTCTTGAAGTTTTTGCTGAGTGTTAGCCAAGTACAAGTCTTGGTGGAAATGCGTAGAGTGCTGCATGGATCTGATCTGCATCCACGAGAAATGGTCCACAGATATTCCATGTTGTACCCGCGGATGCAGATATAATGTGGATATCTGTGGATATCCAGATATTTGCAGGGCTCTAGCTCTGTGCAAATAACAATATGTGGACCTGTATCTGATATGCATCCAGAAGACATGGTCTGTGGATATCCGCATTGTAGCCACAGATATAATGCAGATATCCACAGATTTGCAGGGCCCTAGAAATGAGCAAACACAGTAATAAATGTCACGTCCTTACCAACTTGTGTTTTGTGGGTTGTTTTTTGGATCAAACTTGTTTCCCTTTTCTTTGTTTAGAAAGTTTACTTTCAGAAGAACTTGTTTTCCTTCATTTACATTTTAGTAATGGTAGCATGTTAGCAATGCAATGAAGGGGGGGACACCAAAGCATCATGGCACTAAAAAAAATTTCCCTGTTTGTTAAAGAAATGAAAGTTCACCTTTTGCTTGGGCTTGAGCATTGGGTTTGTTTGACTTTCCAAAGTAAAAACAAACTCAGCGGCTTTGCAAACACAGAAAAGATAGTGCTCTGCAGACCTTGGGTTACTCAAGGCAACCACCCAGGGTTATTTCTGCATAAAATATGAGTTTTTCTTTTTTTCCATTTAGAACTGTTGAATTAGCCAGTTGGGAAAATATTGATCTTTTATGTCCTCTTTACACCTTTAGGCCTCATTCAGTAGAGTTGATTCTTCCCCTATCTCCATTAAAATGCATGGTACGTATTTCTGAATTCTGTACCCTTTAATTTTCTTTTGGCTGCTTTGAAAAACCCATGCTGCTTTTGAATGATGAGATTTCATGCTGAAGAAAACAGTGAATTGGTAGAGCTCAGTCAACATCGTACATTTTGTTATTGAGATGTGCAAAAGGGCTTTGTTAAAGCTAGAACTGGTGGTGAAATATGTCTCTGACCATTTTTATGCATTCCAAATTACTATTCTCTTGGATCACATTTGTGTTAACTTTTTATCTACTATGGGAACAAGTTCACTCTACTGTCTACCTGATTTGAAGATTTTAGTTTTGAACATTTGAATTGTTCTACTATGAAAATTATAAAAATAGCATTGTGAAGGTCTGTTTTTGTTGTGACATTCAGATACGTGGCATTTACAAGGAAAAAGAGGTTTGGGGTTTTTTTTAAACTAACAGGCAGCCATTTACAGGGAAAGTGGGTCCTGAATGTTAGTCTGGGTTCTAGGCTTCTGTAACATCTTTGCCAATGATAATGATTCTCTAGGCCCTTATGCAACCTGGTTGCCTTCAAATTCTGTCCTCAGTCACACACCTACAACCCCGCTTTTTACAGGGTATGTAACTGAGGGGAAAATTTAGTTTGTTAGTTGTCACTTCATTAACCAAGTTTGCTAATGATGTATAATAAAAGAAGGTTCCGCTGCACACCATCTTAGCATATGTCTTGACTGAGAGAGACTCCAGAGCAGCTCAGCTTACTGCAGCATGGAGAACCATGGGAGAAATGTCCCCAGAAGTCCTAGTGTCACACATCAGTGAGTGCAGCATGAATGAACATAGAGTAATTTGGGTATGGCTTTTTAGTCTGATCTTCATACTTGAGTTGGGCTACCAGGGTGCTCATCCAGGATGCCAGTCATCTAGGTTAAGTCTGTGGAGAAGACATATCCTTAACTATAACTATATTGTCCCTGCTGAACTAACAGCAGTTTAAAAAAAAAAATAGAAACTTAATTAATTGTTGATGTCAGTGGGTATGATCAGCCTATTCTCAAGAATGAGAATGAGAAGCTGCCATTTTTACTCAGCCTTGATCTTCAATTTTCAGCCCCTTCCGGGCGAATTTCTGGTTACCTCACTGAGCTTGAGGTTTCCTACATGCATCTAAGGTCAAAGGGTATCTGATTATTGGAGTCTGTCTAGTAGCAGAATGGGCAGTGGTGGCATCTTAGCTTCTTCAGCCCTGTGTTTCCTCTTGACCTAAGAAGAATCATGGAATTTTAAATCAACTTTTAAAACCTTTTAAAGTCCTTCACCACAGCACAATGGCTACATGTTTGTTTTAAATTGCATTTAATTGGCTGTCTGTTTTTAATCATGTGTGACTCTTTGTCTCTTTAATCTGTATGTTTGTTTTTATGTGAAGTGCCAAGAATGCCATTGGCAGATAGGCACTGTGTAAATAAAAGGTATTATTTGTTATTCAGTATCACAAGTGGGATAAGTTTTTAAGTTTGCAGAAACACATTCAGCCCATAATTCCAAGCAGAAAGTAACACACACAATCTGGTTTCTCTGCAAAAAGTGGGTATGTGATTAAGACTGCTGCTGGATCTGTATATAGACATTAAACAGGAGGTTGTCATAACATTAACTTTAGTTTGCTTTCATCTAACTTGGATCAGTCATTAAGAGCCACAGGAAATTCTACTGGCAAGTAAAATCTTAAGAGAAACACTCTTAATTGTTTTTATTTCACTGTCAGTTCCATTTAGCTGGGTTTGGTAACTCCTCAGTAACATTTTTAGTATAAAAGATGTAGTGGGATCTGATTTTTTTTAAACTTTACATCACTATGGTACAATAAACAATACACAGTAAACAGATGTCCATGTATTTTTGGCACTTGGTTGCCATTTTTATCTTCCTCATCCTTTACTGGAGTTGTAACATCGAAATAATTTTTAATTTTCCTTGCAGTAAATATAGTTACCTCAGCATCTGCAGAAATTCTTTGTTGCATCCCTCTTGTTGTTATAGGAAATAACATGAACGCTGTGGCTATTAGAGAGGAAGGATGGACGTGTGGTTATAGCATTGGTCTGAGACTCAGGAAATCTGGGCTCGGTTCCTAGCCTCTGCCACATACTTCCTTTGTGATCCTGAGTAAATCGCTTACTGTTTCAGTTCTCCCTGTGTAAAATAAGATTATCCCATTTCTTTTCTCCCTCCCTTTTCTCTTTGTCATCTATTTAGAGTATAAACTTTTGAAAGCTATTGCCTCACCCAGCAGGCCCACCCACCCGTGACTGCCACAGCTGCCCGGAGTGGTATGAGCTTGGCCACCACAACTGTGAACTGGCCAGCAGTTGCTGGCCACGGCTGCAAGCAGGAGTGATGTGGTGGGCAGATGAATGGGGGTGGGCTGTTCACCACCCATGCACCTCCGGCCCTGGGCAGCTGCTGCAGCCTTTGCATGGCAGGGGCCAGGCTGTTTCTCCCTGTCCCTCCTCCTCCAGGCTTCCTGTCACAGGACTAGAAGCAGGACTGGCTGGGCCCACCCTGGAGATTCAGGGGCCCGGTCAGAAAGCAGGGACTGACTACACCGTTGCTGTCTCTTGCTATGTGTTTCTATAGTGCCTCAGACAACAGGGTTAATATTTTAGCTGGAGCATCTAGTTCCTACTGGAATAACTGGAAATTTTGGTTTATTTTCTAAGATTATTCCAAGTGTTTAAGTACCTCTTCTCTACTTGGTTTTCTTTGTATAAGTTTCTACGTGTTACTGAACATAATTCTCAGTTGTGGCAAAGTTCCACCATATCCAAAACAAGGTTTTTGACTGGACTGTATGACATTTGGATATGTATTGGGAGAAAAATATGCCTGTCACATGAAAAGTAAAGCTAGGTTTTATCCATAGATGTAGATCTTGAATACAGTATGCTGTGTCTGGTAACCCACATTCATGCTGTTCTATTAGTAATGGCTTTTCCTGAAGGATAGCAGTTCCTCCCCCTCCTACCTACAAATCTCAGGTCATGGACCAGATTGAGGAACACTTTTACAGAACCTTTGATGGTACTGTAATCAAACTTTTTAAATTCAAGTGTCATTCTGCTAGAAGTAGACAGGTATGAGAATTCTGCAACTAATTTTAGTCTTTCCTGCAGCATGAATAGCTAGCTGTGATCTGGAGTTCCACACCTGCAATGTTGTAGGAGTCTGGGCTTTTTGTGGCTCTTTGAACTTTTCTTTTTATTCTTTTCTTTTTTCTTTTACCTTTTTAGTACAATTGAATGTACAGCCATGGTCTGTAGAAATGGACAGATGCTGTATGCATGACAGTATGCTGCCAGAAATGGAAAAAACACTATAAGGGGCGGCTTTGGATGTTGCATCCAGCTGCATGCTGTGATTTTTCCACTCAAATACTGGAGGGATTAAACGATTGTGCTGCCAGTTTCACATGAAACGGAGCAGGCACTTGAAATGGACGTTTCTGGATTCATTTTTCTTCAAGCCTCCATTGTTGCTAAAGGAATCTCTCAGATATTTGGAGGCTGGCATTCAGGGACAATGAAAAGTGGAAAAAACATTCATGCAAATGAAATACCAAATTCTCTTTCCCTTTTAGTGTTTGTTTTCAATGAGCTGACTGGTAGAAAAGTTTGTCGAAATAGTGAATTCCAAGCAAACATAATACTAAGGCCAAACTGGAGGTTTCAAAGCACAGCCCTCTGGGGAATGGGGGAGAGGAGGTGAGGCTGTAGCAGGCATGAGGTGTGCTGAAAGAGATGATACCCTGGGAAGACAGAGCCTTTCAGTGCAGCTGCTAGCCCATGAGGATGGGAAGAGCAGATGCAGTATAGACTCTGGTAGCTGGCCCTGTTTGATGGGCTGGTGCAGACAGTGGGCAGGGCCTCATTCCATCCCTCCTTGCCCTGAGTTCCCAGAACAAGGGGTGGTAAGCAGGAGCAAGTAGTTCCTGTGTCCCTTGGAACAGGTTATTATGAGCTGCCTTGTAAATCAGAGAAGCTTTTTGTTCAGCCTCTGTGTAATTGTCCAGGGGCCGTTCCCTATGTAGCCCTAGGAGAGTATGCCTGGCAAGCAAGATTTTAACACACAAATATGAGTGTTTGTGCTAGATAGGGAGCAGAAACAATACTGTGTGACTTTGGTGTCCAATAAAAATTAGCCCACATCTTAAATTTCACAAATCAGATACTCACAAGGGATGTCTAGAAAATGAGGTATATCTCATGTAGGAGATACTTGGCAGATCATTTTCAGTAGGGGAGAATTTTGAGACTTTTGTAAATTGTTCGTTGAAATGCACTGAATAGACAAAAGCATTTACAATTGTTGAATTAAGTACTTGCATTTGGATTACTGACAGTGTTGTACTACCGGAGAAAGGAAGGCTCAGTTGGTTAAAGAAAAAAATAGCAACTGAAAATAAAAATGTTAATATTGAAAAACTAAAAATGACTTGAATTTTCAGCTGCCGACTTAGCTTTTGCATAGGTACCGTAGGAGGAAATTTACGCCATTTGGAATGCTTGTGCTGGACCTTTGCCTCGTTTAAATCCAAATTAAGTCCTCTTTTGAGGGTGATAGAGGGATATAAGTGGTACATTAGGCCTTGTACAGAGATTTTCATTTTGGGGAATGGATGTCAATCAAAGAAACTAAGTCCCCAATCCTGTAAACATGCTACCACTTTGCTTTACTCATGTGAGTAGTTTCACTGAAGTCAATGGGACTTTGCACATTAGTATTATTAAGCAGCTGCATAAGTGTTTGCAGGATGAGGTCCTGTATGTGCTTTACTACATGTGACTGAATTTGCATCAGAAATAAAGTTATGAGCATCTAAAGATAATTTTGGACACATTTCTGACACTAAGATAATTTTGACATTAAGAATAATATAGAATTAAGATACAATTAAGAATAATGCAGAATTAAGAAGATTAAGATACATTAAGACAGTTGTTCTCAACCATTGTGTCAGAACAGATTACTGGGGGTTGCCACAGAGTAGAAAGTGTGTTGCGGAGAGTCAGAGAAATTGTGAGATTCAGTCTTAGGGAGATGGGCTGCTGTGTCCTGTGGGGTTATGATATGCAACCACGCATGAGTGACACACATAAGGTTGAGAACCACTAAATTAAGAAGATTAAGATATATTCAGAATAATATAGAATTAAGGTAACATTTTCACTTACTGTGCTGTAGAGATTTTACGTTTCTACAGAATTCAAAGTGCTTTGTAAACGTGTATAAACATTAATATCCTTCACTGAAGCACAGAGGGCTAAAGGGACTTGCCATGTCAAACTTCACAGTTATTACTGTATTATTGCAAACTTTACACATTATTATGTACATGTATTATTATTGCTATATTATTACAAACTTCAAATGTTACTGGCAGACTGTGAAACTATAACTAAGGTCTTCCGTATTTCAATCTTTTTCTTTACCCAGTAGGCAATACTGAATTTTCAAAAGCTTCTTCAGCAGATGAGCACATGTACAACCCTTGCAATCTTCAGATGATTACCAGTTTTTTCATTTTGACAAATGATTTATATTTGGGGAGGTGGGTTGTCACTTATTTGGGCTAAATAATACACTGTCTGTAGCACAAAAGAAATTTATATGCTCTCTGAAGAATAGGAGTGTACTTTGGTTAAAACATTTTTTTGGTGTTGCAGTCATGTAAACTGCAGTGTAGATGTCCAGGCTTGGTCTGGAGCCTGGGTTCTGAGACCCTGTGATGGAGGTGGGTCTCAGAGCCTGGGTGCCATCCCGAACTCAAAGGTTTTCACTGCAGTTTTTAGACCTCTAGAAACCCAAGTAAGTTGACTCAGGCTTTGAGACTCAGTGTCATGGGTTATTTATTGCACTGTTAACATACCCCAGTGATCTTTACTTATGAGAGCCAGTCCCACAGTAGTAGTTGGAGTAGAGACATGAAATATTTAAGTAAACATGTAGCCTTCATTCTCTTATTGCTGGGCATGGTTCTCTCTAGGCCAGAAGTGAGATCTATTGGGAGGCAGGCTGTAAGAAGCCTGAACTGCCATTACACGTGTATTGGGGTTAACAGACTGTCATCTCCAGGAATGTCGGTTGAATGCCTTTCATGAAGTTTATCTTTAAACAAAATGTATTAAGCATTTTAAAGGACAAAGTGCTAGCTGGATCCATTGTGTTACAGTACTGGCAGTATGCATTGTTTTTTTTT
Organism: Podocnemis expansa; assembly: GCA_007922195.1. NCBI lineage: Eukaryota > Metazoa > Chordata > Testudines > Podocnemididae > Podocnemis > Podocnemis expansa. Next base: position 1,390,983 of record ML682116.1, on the reverse strand, counting down.
GTTACTTGGGTTCCCCCCCCAGCTTCATTCCATGTGCAATTATGAGGCAAAAAGGGAGTGTTATAGTCACTAAGTTGCTGAAAACCAGTTCAAGCCATTTTTACCATTTACAAACAGGGTTTAAAGTATAATTTGGTGAGCCCTGGAACCCTCTGGCACGGGTGGGCCCCCCACTACCCAGCCCCAGACAGACACACAGAGAACCTCTCTCTCTCTCTCTCTCACACACACACACACACACACACACACACACACACACACACACACACAC